>JAQGBW010000470.1:0-40998 GCA_034698625.1 Julus scanicus | reverse complement strand
GGTTAACCTGGAGTTATTTTTTAGCCCGAGGTTAGTAAACCCTAGATTTTAACCTCTGTTGGTGCAACCGGCCCTTAGAATATAAAATTTAAAATTTTATATTAAGAAAAATTAATGAGGATCTTTTATAAATAAAAAACTTGCCCAATTTATTTCTGTTTTTGAGTCTCCAATAACAACTGAGCAGCAACATGTTTGTAGATGGGATGTAATTGCCTTTTCCAAAAGAGTTTTCGAAATTTTCTTTTCTATATCCAAGTCTCTGGAAAATATGGCTGGCACCTAGTACATAAATGGAAAGTTGGATCATAAATACAAAAATAGCCATGTGATTTTTTATTCTGAGAAATATAGCAGTCGTTATTTCAATATTTTGTGAAGCGAGGCATTTTATCTTGTTAAAAGTTTAATGCTTGAGTTTAAATGTCAATTCAGATTCATGTGGCTTGTTTCACAGGTCATTGCTTTCATTATTTAGAGATTAACACAGGCCTTCATCAGCAATTTGTTTCTTATCACCAAACATGTAGCAAACAAGTATACACGCATTAGCAAGAAAAACGGATATTTTGATAATCCTTAACTTAGTTATATAATTTCACAGTGCACTGTCTTACTTCATCGCAACAAATGTTAAGCAAATTTGTGAACATTAACCATAAAGTATAAAATGGCTTACCTCTGAAAAAAGTAATCCAGAAGTTGATAAGGATCCAAGAAGTTTACAAAACTCGACCAAAACCGGAGACAGTTCAGCCAGGGCGATTTTATAATCCTGAGCATTCTGGTGAAGATAAACTCGGAGGCAACACGATAACCTCAGCATCCATAAATTAAATAATGAATGCAGGTCGAAGAACCTTTCTA
Source organism: Julus scanicus (assembly GCA_034698625.1). Classification (NCBI taxonomy): domain Eukaryota; kingdom Metazoa; phylum Arthropoda; class Diplopoda; order Julida; family Julidae; genus Julus; species Julus scanicus. The sequence continues at coordinate 40,131 of JAQGBW010000470.1, read as the reverse complement.
TTTGAGAAACGGGCGTTATAGTAGACAAGGAATAAGGCACAGATTCTTGATTATTAGGCGCCGTAAATGGAATTGAAGAAATTATAAATCCGCGATCTTTGGCAACATACAGTTCTAAACCTCTTGCTGCCGTACTCCCGAAGTTTAATTTACCAAGTTCACCGTGAAGAGTGTGGCTTACTGTATATTCCACGGCATCATGGATATCGCCGAATACTTTTTCGTTTTCTCCTCCATGTTTGGGACACCAAACGAACACCGCTTTTGGGCCGATGATATTGTCCCATGCCGAAAGTACTATGGCGTCTATCATTCGTCCACTTGGCGGCAAGATAGGGCCATACATGTACGATTTGCCACCACCGCAGTCACGAATTCTCTCCCCAAAGTTCAGAAAATCATCCTTTCCTGAACTACCACAGTCTTCGTTGAACAGATTTAAAGACGGCCATTCTAGCTCCGGATTGTCGTTCTTGATGGCACCATCGGAGTACCGTCTGTCCTCCTTGATTCGAAGGTTAGCAAAAAACTCTCGCAGATCGCCCACTTTCTTTTGCGATGTAGAAGTTATATCCAGCGATGCCCTTCGCCGGCAATCCTGGCACATATCCGAGGAAGCCATAGCAGGTTTGTGAAAATTTGAGTCCAAGCACCCTGAAGTACAGCCGCTTTGCCCGAAAGCTTGAAACTTTGTTTCAAGTTGGACCATATCCTGAAGAAACCTAATGCTAAAAATTCCACGCCTGTAGCTCTGTCTCTCAAAGCTTTATTTCTATCAGTTCAGGATATGCCCACATTGTGTCAGTCAACCCATAAGAAAAGAGCAGCAGAATGAAAAGGACACAGGTAAGAAGAAGTCCAAGAACAGCAGTTACAGCTGTGTCCTCAGGTAGCTCGATTAACGGGCCTAGCAGATAGAGAATCAGCAAAATAAACGCAGAAAACATCAAGGACAAAAACATGTATCTTGGACGCGAACTTCAAAAGTAAAGTTTATAAATGGGCCCGTAAATATAGCAGCTGGCGAGCGCTTATATATGAGCTTACTTTCTTATAAAAAATTAGGCCTAAATATGCTAACAATAAAATTAGCATATGAAGGTAAGAAATTCCTCAGAAGGGACACAAGATTACTACTTGTCCCCATTCGTAAATGGCGCGTGAGTGTAATGCAATGCAATTACATCAACTGTAGCACTTATTCTTTTTCAAATCAATATTCGCTTAAAGTAACTACAAGCTATGTAACAACTTACACTCTAACGTAGACGGATACTTTAGGAAATCAACGAATTAACTTTAAAAAATGAACTTAAAAGGGGAGTAAAAAACATGTAGTCGAACCAATAATTTACTGGAGCAATCCGCATTCCGCAGCTGGTAAAATTCGCAGAACACAAGTATCATGTTTTCAGTTTGTACGGCAACACGCGAGCTGACAATCAACGCCAGGGTCGCCCCTAGCATGCTGTTGCTAGCCTAGCCTTAATGCATTTGGAACGCATTTTTATAAAATTGAAAATAAATTTCTAAACTGGATTTTTAAAAAAATGAAATAATTTTCTGATTTTGACATTGGCTTTGGTTTTATGCATGGAAAACACGGTTAATAAAAAACATTGAAAACGAATAAAATTTGTAATATAGGGTTATGTTTCGTGTACGAATAGCTATAGGCACTTCACCATAGCACGTGATAATGACGTCAATGGTGAAGCAGCCATCAGATGTTGTTTATTATTGCACGATGCTTCAAAATAAGATTGTCTTTTAAACATGAATGCTCGTAATCAAGTGTTTGAATTGGTGAGTAGAAATTTTCAGATACAAATTGGTGATTTATTGTGTGAATAATTTCCATAAAACACTTATTCATTTCATTTTCATCAAAACATAGTCTGTAGAAGGACGACAAGTAGAAGAAGCAGCACTGAGTAAGTATTTCGTTTTATAAATAGTTCAACCCAAACACAACCTATATACATCCATGTGTTGCATTAATTATGGCTCATTAGGGACTACTTCAGTATGAGAATGACTTCCTTAGGTAGCTAGGGGTCTCATAAAAAGGCTGAACCAGAGATAGAAAGGAACTATTGCCTAGAGCCCTAAACACACAATATCTTCCTCTATATAGCCACACAGCATCCATGTCACACTTGTATATTTGTTCATTATTTAAGGTTTATTTCACACCCTGCTATTTCATCGAACTCAAGGAAAGGTTAGATTTTGTTTTTAACTTTGTTTCAATATAATGTTTTGAATAACCATCTTAACCCTTTCTAATCTTTTGCCTAAACTTTCAGTTTCATTATAAACAAGAAGGAAGTTACTCGGTGGGCACCATCGGTTACGAGGATGTCGATTGCGATTTCATTGATCTGACATATGTAATGCTTAATCGAAATTTTGAAGTTGTTTACTATTTAATGTATTATTTAATGCTATGCACAATTATTTTTTTCCCCAAGGTTCGATGTGCATCAGCTCAGTTAGACAATAATTTGAAGGAAAAAGTGGGACAATTTAGCGACCTACTGCTCAGCACAGATAATTCACATAATGGACAGGTGTGTAAACATTATTTAAAAGAACATTTTGGATGGGAAATATTTAGTGGAAATTTAAGATATTTAAAGATGGCTGAAATTTACCTGATTACTTGAAAACGTACGAGAAGTCGTTACAGTAGCATGTTGCGATTTGGAAGCTTCAACTGAAAGTTCTAAACAGAAGTTGAGCTATGTATACTTCTTTTAGATATCCTTGGAGTTTTTCCAGAAAAAGCCTTCGCGATGGCCATTTCAACATGAGAATATTTCATGGGAGATCTGGACATTGAAAGTCAATTTAATAACTTTAAATAACGAACATGGTAAGCTTTGAAGGTCAATTTTAGGTAAAATTGTTGTTGCAACATTCTGAGAGTACTTACTTTTTGTTTTTCCTGGTTTTATAAGAACGTCAAAAGTATCGAGAAAGTATCGGCGAGGTTTTGGCCGAGAAAATTCTGTTTGTGGCAGAGGCGATGAACAAGCACGAGTACGTTCCAAAAATACCCAATCATTCTGAAATGGAGCAAATATTCGACACTTCCTATGCGGATGTCCAGCCTTACTTATTTAAGGTAAAGTAAACCATTGCCCATAAGAAAATGTAAGACGAGTTTGTAGTTGCTGACAGCGAATAACCATTTCAGATAAATTACCAATCATCAGAACCTTCGTCGATTGTTACGACAACGGTTCGGAAACTATTTAAAGAAACCATGTCCGTGTGAATTTTCAATCTGTAGAGTGTGCATACCCACTGGTTGTATTTTTTTTTTTTTAATAAATTTTAAAAATTTTTTTAGTTTTTTCATGTTCCACTGACTGTAATCCTTTGACTTCTTGATTTAATCTTATCAGTAGCTTAGAATAAATACTAAATTATAACTGGCGTTTGGTAAAACCAAGATAATTTTGCATTATGTTAGTATTCTCTACAATCCAAGCTCAATAAATTGGAATTTTTGATAGATAATATAACAGGTGAATAAATACTAAATGTTAAAAACACCTTCAGCTTATAAGTTTTGTTATAAAATAGAACAGTGATGATCTGCAGAACAACTGCATTACCTTCTGCATGCCAGACCTTCATTTAACTTGATTTCAGACTTAATAAGTTGGTGCCTTTTCTGTCCTAAAAGTTTAAGTACAAAAATATCCACACAAAAATTATGAGAATATTGACTATAAAATGATCAATTGCACTGTTAGCACCCACCTTAGAACATAATGCCATCTCAAATGTTTCACTGCAAGCAATTAGCTGCTGTGCCCATGAAGCTTTACAAAATAAAATACTTAAGTACAGTTAAAAAAGAAATAAAAGCATAACAAAATTAACACTATACTGTGAAAAAATTCCTTTTATAATTATTAAGACATTAAAACGCAGAATGCTTACTTTTATATTATGATGGGCAGATATATATATACTCTGTCCATATTCCTAACATTACTAAAGTTTAACATTTGAACATCTTTTATATCCAATGCTCCAAAATTCTTTTTCTGCTAAGTATTTTGGCCTGTTTTGATAATCCAGTAGTTGCCAGTAATAAGATTAAATTCCTTTTGAGAATATATTAAAACGCAAAATTTAATTTGACAATATATAGACCCTGAAATAAAGCAGATAAAAAAGGAAAAAAATAATATGATAACGTGAAAATATCAGAATAGTCGGAAAAAAAATTCAGTATCTATCGAATAGAAATTGTCAACTTCGACTTGGATCTGTCTGAAACGCATTTTACAAGCAAGATGTAATCAGGAATTTAGGTATGCAGATTATTCCACATGTATTGTTTCAAAAGATTGCAACAATAATATCTGCCAGAAAATAAATCGATAGTGCATATTGTTGCATATTGATTCTGAACAGACCTTGCTCATAAAAAAATGGGAAGATAACCCTTTAATTGGTGATTATTTACATAAAATAGATTAACCTATAGAGTTCTGTCTGATTTTGCTGCTTTACTTATTTAAAATAAATTGCGCATTAATTAAGTTTGAAACTTGAGTTTCTGAGATTAAGAATCTGCTATATTAAAGGAAAAAATTGCAGCTCATCAGGGCAAATATGCTACACAAAAAAAATCCATTAATGCAAAGTATATTGTAACAAAACCTCAGCAGTGGTTCCAGAGGTACCACCATTTCAATGAAATTTAAATGTAGTCTAAGGAGAAATGAATAACAGTAATTCCTCTCCAACTACTGAGGCATTTTAATTACAAGTATTAACCAGTTTTTTTAAAGAAGTAATTACCCCAAGACTATCTGATAAGTGAAAAAATACTTTTTTAAATGTAAAAGAATTATTGCTTTTTACACTGATCATTTACCAGTATTGCATGTTTTATTCCCCAAGTATTCGTTCTATTGTGACCATTGTGATACGAGTGAGGCCCTAACTACTCTAAATGTTAATCCACGATTACGTAACTGAGAGCAAACAGATGGTTCATTGCATTATATCTCACCGATGCAACCCTTGTGGTTGGAGAGGGACTACTGTACGCAAATTATGTGCAAATTGTATTATTTATTTTTAACCAATCTGAGGAGTCGTTTAAATAGATCGAACATTCAATCCAATTAATTCATAAAATATAGGTGGGCAAGAAACCAAATGGCAAAAAGGGCAAAGATTTTCCACGTAAGGAAAATTAATGCAATTCCTTAAAGGGGGATTTACAAATCATGAGCTTCACCGGAGTAAACAGGGGGAAAAGGGGTATGGAAGGTAGAGAAGATAATGGAAAGGAGGGGCAGAATAGATAAGGAAATGGTATATCAAAAATGCATGATTTGTCAACAATGCCAATGTAGCAGTCAATGTCACCTCTCTCCAGTAGTAAGTCTTACTACAGAGGATAACTGCTATACCGTCTTTTTACAGCGATGACAAATTTGATACTCAGTACTATAACTGTACTCGTTTACTATTAACATTAAGTATAGGGTCGTCTCCCATTAAATAAGAATCCCAAAAGAAAGCATTGAAGTCTATGTGCATGATGAAAGCGCCAGCAAAATAGTAAGAAATAATAATTATATATATTCACTTGAAAATAACTACTCTATTCTAGTACCTCCCATTGCACCAGAAATGTCATCCTCATAGTTCTCGCTCCATCGAATGTCTTCTTCCGGGGCAGGAGGAGGTCGCAGAGGAAGGGGATGGTCGGCCAGCACCCTCTGTCGTGAAGGTGTTACGTTTAAGATGTGCGCTCTGTCACAGTCATACAAGTCGCTTACCCCGGATGTGGGAATGACAACATTGTCAATGTTACAGGTTCCATCACCCACGATTGGATCATCGTAATAATTCGGAGTGTAAGGAGGTGGGGGATCGTCTGAAAACACGGTATTTGTTACAAATGCGCCGCGAATAATAATTTTTAAGCACTGTACAAGCTGTTAGCTTACCCATGGGAGGTGGCTGTGGTATCAAATGATGAGAGCGCCGCCTATATTGTCGAACGTGATCTCTTGCTTTCATAACTGCTAACTTTGTTAGCCCGGAACCTAAAATATAACGAGTATTTCTTAGTATTTAAAGTTCACAATCGGATGCCTACGCATGAAGTGCTTGAATATCAATTTGTGCACGTGCAGTCCAAAAGGTCTGACAACCAAAATCTGAAGATAAATTACGTCTCACCCCAAAGATATGAAATTTACAATTTCATAGTTATATGCACAAAAAAGAAAACTGCACAATAGACCCATAGATAAAATATCCAAGAAACCATCGAAAATGGTACGCGCAACAGCATTGTCTGGGAGATTGTCTACAGCAAACAATTCTATACACTGACATTTATCTCGTATTATAAAAAATGTGATTGTTTATCATGAGTTATAACCTTTATTTTGCCCTACCATTGTAAGCTACTGGTAACACAAGTTCCATCATAAGCTACAGCAGAATTGCACCCATTAATTTTACATACCTGTGTACTTAATTTCGTGTAGATCTTGGGCAGTGATATCAGGTAATTGACAGGAAATATCCTAAAGTAAACATACGTAATTAGGTTATCAGTTAATACAATAGAAAAAATAATACAAAAAAAAAAATGATGTCAGGGACCTACCCTTTGAGCTCCAAATATGATGGCACATTTGTTAGCCAATTCTACATAAGCCTCAGATATTTTCAGCAACCCTTCTTTAAAGCGAACCATTTTTAAAGATTCATTCTCGCGCACTCTGTCTACGACTGAAACATGATTGAGCAATTAAGATGGATGACATTTTTATAGTATCAATTGTAATTTCCCAATGTTTTAAAAACAATACCCTCTAACTGTGCCAGATCTTTAGCTCTTTCAGCCTGAGCCAATTTTATTTCAAGATGTTTTAGTTCTTCTTGAGTTGCCTTCTGCTGCATTTTAGAAAATGTATGGCAGACTATCATTATTTTGAAATCAGCAACTGCACAAATCAAATTAATTAATATTAAAACTCCAATTACCTTAGCTGCTTTCTTAAGTTCCTTCTTTATTTTCAATTCCCTCTGCTCACAAGAAGTCTGCCAAGTTAAAAAAGTAACAAATTGTAGTTAATTAATAAATAAAAGAAGTAAACAAGAGCAATACTTTAAAAAGGTTATAATTATTACCAAATGATTTCTTGCTTGATCAATATGGCGTTCTCCTTCGAGGATCATTTCAAATTGATATTTATACTCTTTCAATTGTTCTGTTTTGAATTCATATTGTCATGAATATCAACAAATCCTACAATTATTTTTTTGACATTTTAAACTCGCTAATCATTAAATCTCACCATTGAATTCCTTTTGTACTTCTGTCCATAGACTGTTTAATTCTGATAATTGGCTAACTGCATCCTAGAATTGAAGCCAAGGATCAGTTCAAACACTAAAAACCCACAGTCAGAATGGTTTTAGGTACTTACTTGGATAGCTCTATTCTCATCATTAAGTGACCATTTTAGCATATCTTGCGTTGCTATAAGTAAGTTAAAACGTATTTAATTTCCTCATTAGCCATTAAACGTTCGCCTTATCTACATTGTCAGTTACAAGTTATACTAACTGGAATTTTGTGCCTGCATAAACATCTTTGCTGCTTGCCGGACATCTTTTAGTTCTGATATAACCATACTCAAATCCGCATGGCCTCCTCCTAAAGCTTTTAAACGTACTCCACTCCTGAAATTGAAGATCGATGGTCAAAATTACATTTTTTGCAGTTTCAAATTATTTACATTAGTGCAAACAAGCAAGGAAAACTCATTTCCCTGGATGAGACAGTTGATACGTTTGCAATGACATTAGTGTCACACATTCTACACAACTGTCAACCATAGTGTCAGCATCAGCTGATTATTGTCAATTAAGCCAATGATGACAAACTGCTTGCAGAGCATGGTATTAAGCTAGAAATGCATTCTGTCGTGGTAAAAATAAATGTCACAAAATCAAAACTTGGTCATAAAGACCACATTAACTTATTTTACTACATATGTGAAATATGTGAGAAAAAAAAATCCAAGGTGAAATATTGTGTCAGGCAGATTTAACATGACTTTTCGAATCAATAAATAACTACCTACACAGATTATTCTAATTACTATTCACCAGTCTGCTGTTCATTATAGAATAGATAGTGCTCATCGAGAAATATAATATATATTTAATTAATAACATCCAACAAATAAATTAACTTTTCTCTTAAATTTGGCAAGCAATTAATTGTACGTGTTGTTTTTTTTGCAAATTCGCTATTTTGACCCCAAGTTCCCAACTTCTTTTCACGTTTCATTGCACATCATTAAAAATTGAATGATAAAAGATTTGATGCTTCCTTCGATGTAACAACCCCAATGTTCATTCAAAAGGAGCAATCAATTACACTCGATTGATACTTTCGAAAAACACCAAAAGTAGCCTTTCAGGTCATCGTAGGTCAATGACAGCTTTCACACCACATAACTTTGTGGGCAGTGAAATTTAAACGGTTCCAAAACTCAAAACACAACATAAGGAAATGGCAAAGGTTAAATATAGGCTTAAAATTCCCGAATTAAGACGAAGCCAGGGAAACGTCATTTTCACTCCAAAACGCACGCAAATTCGTGTTAACGCAATCGTGGATTAACTTTTGATTTATAAAGCAGCTTTTGTCTAGAAAACAAAACGAAAAATCTGAAATATTACCTTCGAATAGCCTTACTCGCCCTCTCCATCTTGCGATTAATTAAATGAGCTCCTCCCTGCTCCTAACCAACATCCTATTACGGATAGTGACACAACACCACCAGAGTATACAGGGTGAGCAATTAATTGGCGCAACAACTCAACCTTGACCCATAATTACGTGGCAAACAATTCCTCAAATTGGATATTATTTAAAAAAGTCGTAGAAGCCCTCCAAATGTCCAAAAATGGTTAAAAGAATCATCCAAAGCCGGAAATTAATAAAAAACCACAGTTAATACGGAGAACGGCTTTGTCGGGAAAAATTGTGAGCTTGTAACTCGTCACACTGGTCATTCAGCACTATGCATTTCAGCGAGCATATCTGCAATCCGGTGATGAAACGAAATGCCTCAAACAACTGACGGATTCGGCATATAGTTGTTAAAAAATGCCCCCACAACGCAAAAGATAATGGGGTGTAAACTTTGGCTGGGTACCTTGACTGAATAGTTACAATAAAATCGGTGAGTGTCGCTAAAGATACGAGTGTTAGAAGGGGTAGACGTGTTTGATCTGATAGCTGCATTATGTCATGCTCCAGTTGTTCAGAAAGTTGCTTTCCTATTGTCAGTAGACTATTGAAAAAAAAAAATCTGTTGATATTCTAAGGCCACAAAACCATCGACGTGTCATCCATTAAGTGATGTACGTCCAAAACCTGTAACCATATTACACGTGATGAGATAACGAGTAATTCATCACTGATCTACGAGACATATGCAGTAGTAAAGTGTCACGTATTCTTAATTTTTAGAAAACATGGACCCAGGTGTGCTTGCTCGGGTGGTGTACGGTTTTACGAGCAGCATGGATGGGGAGCTAAGTCTTTCCGTTGGATCCGTCGTGCAGGTGATCCGAAAGGTGGACCGCCACTGGACCTATGGATGTTGTGAGGGAAGGTTAGGTAACTTTCCAACGGGTTTTATTGCCGAGATGCCGGTACCGTCATATGGACCCAGCGAGCAACTCTTCGTGGCCAAAGAGAGCTTCACGGCACAAGAACTGGAGGATCTGGCTTTCATGAAAGGTATGCTGTTAGAATCGATCTTAGGCCGATACTGTGCAACAAGTTTTTAAAGTTTTGGATATTTTTGCAGGGGATGTCATTGTGGGAACGCAGATGATAGATAGCAATTGGTGGCGAGGGAAAATGGATAATCGCACAGGGATATTCCCACTTAATTTGGTCTGGAAAGTCGACATGTCGCTGATGCCGGTGGGTATATATGTTGTGCCGAGTCTGAATACAGCCGGAATCAAAGAACGGTGACGGTAACATGCTTAATTGTATAATTCAACGAATAGACCGAAATTGCCAAGAAAGGCAAAGTCAACATGAGAGCAAAAGTTAATGCAGATTTGAAAGCTCAGCTGGATGAAGAAATAGATCTTCGAAAAGGCGATGTTGTAAGAATAGTGGAAATTATTGACAAAGATTGGTACAGGTGAGTGGTTTTCTGATATGGTTGTCCACAGTGCATGGTGCTTTGGATTAGGTAATAAAATTCATACTTCAACTAATCAATCAGCACAGTAGTACAAAATCTGAAGCATGTCATGGATGTTCAATGATCGCACACGGACAATCTCATTCCAGAGTCCAGATAAAAGATTCAGGTATAGGAAAGTGTTTAACAAACTTTTGTTATATTTCCCTTAGGGGCGAAAGTAACGGAAATGTCGGAATTTTTCCATCTGCATTCGTAACACTCATGGAAGGAGTTACAACTGACACTTCACCCCTCCCTGATCTGCTGAATTTCGAAGAGGTAAACGGGAAGCCCTCTGGTACTTCAGATATACTGACTTCGTTTGATCCGCTTAGTCATGATTCAGAAAGAGAAGATTCCTTGCCACCTCCTAGCATTCCTCCTCCTCAACTACCCATGGACATTTTACAACAGGAGCCCAGCATACAAGAATCTAACGAACCGCAGTGTATAACGGTGTACTCGTTTACTGGCGAATTTTCAAACGAACTCAGTTTTGGTGTAGGTCAGCTAGTCAGGTTGGTAAGGCGCATCGACTCACAGTGGTTCGAAGGCGAACTGAACGGCAAAATAGGATTGTTTCCTTCGTGTTACGTGCACGTGTTAGTGGACTTGCCAGCAGAAGACGACAATAGAATTCAAGACAATATCATGCAAGGGAATAGTGCAATAGCCATGTACGATTTCATACCTCAAATGGATGGCGACCTTGGTTTACGAGAGGGTGAACGGGTTACGGTGCTCAGCAAACTGGACGACAGTTGGTACAGGGTAAAAAACTCCAACGGTTCAAGCGGTCTTTGTCCAGCCTCTTATTTGCAGCTGACAGAAATTGATACATCCAGCTCTAATGTAGAATACTTCCAACGTCAGCTTTCTCTTCCAAGCTGGTCTCGGACACATAGGGAAAAACAACATGGACATTCGGTTTTTATAAAATATTCGGACGACCACGGCATTCCTAAACTTAACAACAATCTCACCGACAAGCCATCGTTTCATCGCGAAGGTACGTCTTCGGCCAACCTTCCCGGAGCACGCGATCCGTTTGTGGGTTTGTCATCTTCGGTGCAGCCATTTTCAGAACCCAAAGAGCAGCATAGCCTGGATAAAAAGCATCCAATATCGTCGTATCTTCAAGAATCTGGAAGGCGCAATTCCTGTCCAGTATCAGCCCCCAAACGTCTGCCGCCACTAAGACCACCACCGTTTGCAGTGGCTTCTTCACTCGGTTCACCTAGAAACGAAGGAAAAGCTCAGGGTGAGTGCAAACGTATTTTTTTATTTTGGACTTGTATTTTTATTAATGCATGGACAATGCAATAATATAAGCACAGTTATCTATTATTATTATTATTATTTTTTTTTTTTTTTTGCATCTTGGAAAATGTGTTGATTTTTGTTATCATACAAATTTTTATTATTAGATTTTTTATTGTGAGAATTGTTATTATATGAAAATGTTATTACATATTCGGTGGAGCAATTTTGTTGCGTTCTTGCAAAATATGCAAATAAAGTAAAAAATAAGTTTATCATAAATTACATGTGTAAGATTGCAAAAATCATGCAAATCATGCAAAAAATCATTCGCAGAATAAAATATTGATTCCCATGAAATCCATAAAACCCCTGTTAGATAAGCAGTATGGTAATTCTTATCAAATACTTGACCCAATTGCTTAAATTTCAGATTATCTGTCTGTTATCACTTACCTTGACAAATATTAATGGGAGCTCAGCTTAGGCACATTGGTTTGAGACATTTTTTTTTATAAATTTTTTTTGTAAATTTAGAAGATAGGTTAGTTTTATAGTTCTTATAAAGGTGAAAGTTCATTGACCTTATCAGCAAGCAACCCCAACAATTTGCAAATTGTTGTTGTTGAATGGTGTTCATGTGTAACTTCAATTTAATCGAGGTCATGCTCGCCAAATAACAAGTGTGCATCCAAAGTTCAAAGATTATGCTTGGTTAAGCAACAGGAATACTTCCTGTGATTATAAATTAATTCAATCTTAATCCATTCACATGAGCGAATAGCATCACATGGAAGTAATTCCTTGCTCAATTGACTAGACAAGGCTTGGCCAACACCAGAAGAGCACATGACTTTGTTGCCATGGTATCTACGTATACTTGATGGTGTTCAAATAAAAATATTGTTTGTGTAGGCCATCCCACTTGGCAGCTTTCCAAATTATTATAAGGCCTTCGAACGTAACCACGTACTGTATATTTCTACTGCAACGTTTCCAACTTTATTTTTGAATTTTAAACCCCAAGGCCATTGTAGTCAGTGCAGCTGTAGCAGCAGTTTTACTAACATTATCACTGTGCTTATCTAGAGAATCACTTGAGCTACAGTTTGGACTACAGACAAGGACTAACAAGCATCAGATTTACTAAATTGTTTACACTAACATAGTGCATCACAACGTCTGCCCATAACAATTAATCTGAATCTGCTTTTCAGATCATGTTCGTGTACCCCATCGACCTGCTCCCCCCATTCCTGTTCGTGCCTGTCGACCCGCATCAGGTAACCTGAAATCCATAGCATGCCATTGTCAAATTTCACAACTGCAGTGAATCAAATTCAGCTCATCGTTGAACTGGTGTTACATTTGTTTTTGCAAATGCAAATGTAGCCGTAGTCACACCTACCTTTCGGCACCAGCGCACAGAACGGAAGTTGAACAGAAGAGCCATGTCTGAGGTCGGGACAAGGGGCCCTGGCCCAACTCTGGTAAGTTAGTATGCTTAAGTCAATAATCTAGTTGTGCGTGGTTTTATAAATTGGTATATCTACGTACATGTGCTATTTTGGTAGCAGTGTGGGTGTTGGAACTAGGAAGTTACCTATATGTTCTGACTAAGTTGTATTCTAATTTCAAAGTCCCCCAAAATGATTCATTTAAAAGGGCTTAGTAATATGATATAATCTCCAATTACAACTGCATGACATAAAATACGCTCTTTGGTGCTGAATTATCAGAACTGCAAAAATCGGTTGATCTTTCTTGTTTAGGTTGCCAACTCAGAATCTCCAATGGAGACAGTTCAAAACGAGATAGAACAGTGTCAACTGCAGCTGCGCAACAAAGAAATATCAAGGGCCGATTCGACGGCTTCGCTTTACGAGTCCAAGGAAAGAAAAATTGAAAAGCGAAAGCTAATCCTGGAAGAACTTTTGCAGACGGAAAAGGCTTTCGTACAGGACATGCAATTTTGTAAGGACGCGTTTTTGTCCAATCCCGAGGAATGTATGGTAAGCGTGGTATGCGAGCGAGTTATTAACTATAAGTACGATAAATTACAAACACTCGATTTTTGTCATTAGCACCATGGACTCAACGTTGAAGCGGTTTTTGGTCAAATAGAGCCAGTGCTCAAAGTCAATAAACAACTTTTGAGCAGTTTACAGGATGCGATGATAGGTCCTGCAGAATTCCAGTCTATAGGTGAGTTGAATAATAGTTATACAAATATTTAAAAACGAATGATGTAGTCCAAAAATGATGTTTCATAGTTTCCCAAAAATACACATTTCTGAACACAGTTTTTATTTTAAATTCATTTTTAGGACTTTGTTTCACCCATATTGCACCAGAAATGAAGAAGGTGTACAGCGATTATTGCGCCAATCACAACGAAGTTATTGTATTATTGGAAAAGGTGGGTGCTATGACGTTCATCGTCGATAAATTGCAACATTGATAACTTGACAGTGTATCAAGATAAGCTAATCTAATGTTTCTTTCAACATTTAACAGTACGAGGCAAATGAAGAAATTTCCAGGTTCATTCAAACAAAATTGGGGCGTGGTGCAAATCCTAGTTACTTTAATTTAAGCTCAGTTCTTATCAAGCCCGTGCAGAGGGTGCTCAAGTATCCATTATTACTTAACGAATTAGTGAAGGTAAATATTTATCTATTTAAATGTATTTACAAGTCACTTACAGTATGAGAAAAAATGTAATATTCACTATGCATTACAACTACTCGCATTTCAGACAACTGAGGAAAACTTTCCAGATAAGTTGGACCTCACATCTGCTCTAAATTCCATGACAGATGTAGCTAATGAAATTAATGAATGCAAGAGGAGGAAAGACTTGGGTAATAATATATTGCTTAAAAAAGCACATGGCTGATAAAGTAATTTCAATGAAATAACCCTTTGAACCACACCATGCTAATTACATTGCAGTGGTGAAATACAGGAAGGAAAGCGACGGCGGTCTGACCGCAAAAATGTCAAAACTAAATCTTCATTCCGTAGTTAAAAAGGGTCATCGTATCGGCATGAGACTTTCTTCTCATCTAGGCTTGGTTTCAGTGGTAAGTGCGACTCCAGGTGAATTTAAACATCTTCCAACACACGGGGGGAAAAATCAAATGATTGATTTATTTTGGTTAGACAAAGGACCATGCCTTTGATGACACTGAACAGAAATTTCGTGATTTGGAAAAAACCATCAAGCAACTTTTAAAGGATGCCGATACTTTTCGCAGCAATTTAAAAGTAGGTTTATGCAATTCAATATGCCATTTCATGTTTTTATTTGCTCCAATTTTTTCCTCCATATATTCCAGGAATGTGTAACAGCCCAATTTCAACTTAGCGAGCACATCGGGGACTTCTACGAAGATCGGAGGTGTCAAAAAGACGTGGACAGTTTTCGAACGATTCAGAGAGATGTCATGTCAAATATTTGGCCGGAATTTGTAAGTCGTTGGCTGAACTGTATATTAAAGTCTTTGTATTTATATTTAAAGATTGGAAAAATATAAAACGATTGAAATCTTTTTCAGGAAAGAGTTTTTGAGAACAAATTAAAGAAGCCTTTAATGGACCTTTTGCATCTGTACGAAGGCCCCAACAATTTAATCGAAAAGCGCAATGATAAACTACTGGATTATGATGGCGCTTCACAACGCTTAGAAAGAAATAAAGATGTTAATAAAGGAAAACAAGTAGGATGACAAAATTTCAGTTATAATCGGTGCGATAAGTTGTTTCATGTGTGTAATAATCACTGCTATCCTTCTTTGTTTAAACTATTTAGCTCAGAGATGAAATGGAGATTACAAAAAAGGACTATGGTGCTTTAAATGCTCAATTGCTAGAAGAACTGCCGAAACTAACAGATCTGTCCATTGCCCTTGTAGCCGAATGTGTTGCTGCCTTTTTGTTTGCCCGTAAAAAGTTTATCGGAATGACGGCCAAACACCTTGTAACCATGACCGAAGAAGTGAGTGAATATAACTTTGTGTTTGTGGAAATAAAATTAGTGAATGCTAAATGTTAGATTGCTATTCCATTATCATGATCAAGAAGGAAAGTCATAAGTACAGAAATATTTAAGTCATAATTTTTAAAAATAAGACAATCCACAGAACATAGTCAACAATTTTGGATTGTCAATATTTTATTTCTTAACATTTTCAGCAATTAATAAATCAATAAACTTAGATTTTTGTTATGAAAGTTGCTCAACTTATCCAAAGTTCTTACAGTTGTAAATTCTATTAATTTGTTTGTCTTGTGAATAATCTCTAAGGAAGAAGGAAACAAACTTTGTAGTTTTTTTTTTAATCTTTGCAATAAAAAAAAAATAATACTGGAATCGCTTTGAATTTAAGGTCCCCAATTTGAATCTGCCTGATAAAGATATTCTGGACTCTTTTACGGAACGGCATGACGCCATTTTGGAAAAGTTGAAAGACAATGGAATAATTATCCTTCAACCCAGTCCTCGGATGGAAAGGACTACAAAGGACAAAAAAACTAATTCAGAAAAGCATCATAAATCCTCTACGAATATTAGTGCATCAGCCGTACATCAGCCGGTGAGATGATTAGCAGCAATTTTGACTGACAGTTTCAGCAATTATTCTAAAAGATATTAAATGTAGAATTTTTAAGAGTGTAACAAAAATATTATTTTCTTTGTAGCAAACTCAAAGCACTAGTCAAAGGGCTTATCTACAAGGCCGGTACGGTGCCGATAAATTATTTACGGCAGTGCAGTCTTACAAATCTGCAAACGATTCAGAACTATCTTTGAGAGCCGACGAATTAGTGGCAGTTATCAAGCAGAAAGATCCTATGGGAATGACAAACCGTTGGTTTATAGATAACGGAGTCGACAAAGGATTTGTGCCAGCGCACATTTTGACTCCACAAGTGCAACTAACCCTTCAACAACAACCAACTGTAAAACCACCTGCATCGCCAGTGCTTCCAAGAAATGACGTCGAAACGATTCCGAATGAGCCACCGCCAAAATACAGCTATTATGATACCGTACCTGAAGAAACCGATACCCAGTTAAGCATTGAAAATTCATCATGGATGGTGAGTATAGAAATCATTCTGAGAAATTCACAAACTATTTAGCAAAAGAATTATCACTTGCAAAATTAAATCCATAGTTACTCCTGAATAAGTTTTGCCATAGGCCAATGAAATCCATACGTCATTATGTCATACGAGCAGTAGTACATTATAAGCTTCTAATCTGAATATTAGAAATGTGACAATACTTAATAAAACATAATTATCTTGTTTTGAAAAAGTTTTCCTAAATGATTTACAGTTTGAAAACGTCTTGTATATAATTAACCTGTCCAATATAACATTTGGAATTTCATTATAGTTACATCATGCTATTTTTATTAATTATAATCTTGGAGAAAGCAAATTTTTTCTCAAATTTAAGTTTCAAGGCATGTTGGTGTTTTTAATATAGATTAAAGACTCGTAATACTGTGCTTTCATCTATAAATGACAAAATCTAGTTAATTATTAGGTCAGCCAAAGTGCATATTGAAACAGTGATGTGGCTGCGCATGCATTTTATTAAGTATCAAGCTCCTAGTTCTTGTTTATCGAATTCCTAATTATGCAATATCTCATGAATATCCCAAAATACCAACTTTCTAAAAAAACAACTAAGTATTGACTTCAAAAATTAACCCTCACAAATGTAAATAATAAAGCTAAATTTGATTACTTTACAATTTCTTGGAAATTAAAACCGTTAGAAATCCACGTGATCTTATTATTCGTTTCAAAAATTTGTAAATAGAAAATAATAGAACAATAGACCTGGCATAGTCTGCACGGTTTCATATTATAAGAGATTTCAAATAATGCATAAAACCTGTCTGAATTTTGGTTGGGCTGCCTTTAGGAGTTTAATTTGACGGGTAAAATAGCCAAATGT
The DNA here is from genome assembly GCA_034698625.1 of Julus scanicus. Lineage (NCBI taxonomy): Eukaryota > Metazoa > Arthropoda > Diplopoda > Julida > Julidae > Julus > Julus scanicus. Next base: position 22,611 of record JAQGBW010000470.1, on the reverse strand, counting down.
GAATGGAATGTGGTGACCTTTGACACAGTGCCGAGACTAGAAAATGTTCCTTTTCACATAGCGAGGTAGTAATTTTTAGGTCGATTTCTCTTTGAAAGCAAAAGCATTGTAGCCGTTTTTGCAACTCATGACAAGTTAGCAGAGTGCTTTAATTACGCAGATGGCAAACAATTGCGGCTCTTCATGGTGGAACATGGCATTACCGCCTTCCAATTAGCTAATTGAACATCCGTTAAGTTTAACAAATCCTCAGAACCAGATTTCCAAAAAACTGCCTTTGGATCAGAAGTTAGCTTGAAAACGAATAACGTGTCAAGGTTTTCAATTGCTACATACAAGTTGGCACCTTACATGTACAGTATTAGAAATGTAAGCAATATTTTTTTATTGACCCATGTCCTCAAAAAAAGCTAAATACAGACGTCTAATTCTTACACCATTACACATTGGTGGCATATTTGCAAACACCACACAATGCAACAATCAAAGGATTACAAGGTTTTTTATAAAAATCAGAATTGTAAAATACAAATTCTGATTTCACAAATAACTTGTATAGCTACCGTATTCTAGTTTTGACTGCAACATGTTCAAAATCAAGCAAGTTTCAATTCAAAGCTGGGAAAGGAAACAGGCCAAGATATGCTAAATCATCTATTGTTGAAATATGTTCCAGAACCTATTGTTTTTTTAAACTTGGGTCCAACATTTCATTAATCAATCGAGTAATTATAAGTAGCATTTGACGTGAGTCTAAACGTTGCACACAGAATGATGATGATGTTAAGCGAGCTTAGCATGCAAGCACGCACACAAGTACACATCCAGCATTCCTATCCTAAATACCATGCTAAATATTTAAGTAGCAGCCTCCATGTGCCAGCTAGAATCCTTCATTAGGTTGTATACAGGGTGTTATCCCCTCCCACCCTTCCATTATGAGACCTTCATTGAGCTTTTGCTAAACCGGCCCCCTTGTGCTGAACACTGACAAATGAGCCCTTATTCAGACCCTGTTCTTGGGTCCCATTTCTTATCTGTTGGAACCCATCTTTTGTCAAATTTGATAAAGCATTATATACAAAGTGTTTTCCACCAACAATTACAGCGCATTAAATATTGGAAATCGATTTGAGCGCGTTTATCAAATGTCTCCATCAAAAATTCCGCACGTTTGCATGGGGCAGGGGAGGGAAAATTAGAATATAGGTGGAGGGGTTGGGGTTCAACAAGGGTAGAAGGCGCCAACTGATGAAATGAGGAACGGACGAAATAGGCTAGGAAGGAATATCTAACCGCCGTTAATTCCTTAATGGATGTAGTTTGTATAATGAGGCGAAAAATGGTGATATCATCTAAGATCTAAAATTCAAAACTGAAAAGTCATTGGACCGTATGAGCAAAAATCTTAAAAGTAAAAAGATTTTGGATGTGAGGCGAGGGAGGTTTCCATCTAGCAACATTTGCTCGAGTTTACTATATTAATGGAGTGCTTGTACTTCAGAGGCAATCTTCAGGATAAGTATACGAAATGCTCGATTTTGCAAATTGTATTTTAATGGGAGACAACAAAGCAGATGGCCTTATCATATGCAGCACTATATATTCGGAAAATTGCTTCTCTGTTCACATATGTAGAGTTAATAAATAACTCGACATATGCGAAGTATATTGATATTCTGTATATATTGATATTTGCATCTACAATATACAAACTGCTTCAACTGAATTTTGTTATGCAAATTATATGAATTCTGTAATTTATAGGTTAAAAAAATGTGGAACCAATTCGAAACTTGATTGAGTTTATGAAATCCTCAGTAAAAGCAAAAAATATATGCAGTACATGCATAAATTTAAAGTGCACGAGCTTAAGTATCTACAGTAGGATATTACTATTTGATTTTAAGTTTCATCACTTTTTACAAGATTTTCATTGTGTATGTTATATGCAAATTATTGGCTACTGAAATTTCGCAGAATATGGCACGGTCTGCTAGGTTCCCCGAAGTTAGTTGCATTCATTTTGAATTTAAAAAAAAAAAAAAAAAAAAAAAAAACATTACAATATTTACGATTGTTGCAAATGTCTAAATTTCTCACAGAATGGGGTCAACCTGACCTGGAATATCTATCTACATGTAGGTACTGTACTATATAGTACAGTACGTATTTATACATGTATATGTAAGCTGTGCATTTACTATGCAGTTAAATTCTGTATCGAAGACGCGACTGTAAACAATGTTAATGGAAAACAATGGATAAATCTGTGCGAAAGAATTTTTGTCATTTAACACTTGCAAGGCATATGCTCCCTAAACTTCGTTACCGATAGACAATACCAAAAGCCTATTATTAAGCAGTTGTTAGCCAATTAAAAGGCTTGTTTTCCCCTAAAGAATGGTTGCCAACTCCCTTCAACCGTCTGCTTGCACCTGCCAGTTCCCAGCATCACTCATTTTCACCATTTCGCAAACACATCCAAGAAATGCTGCACAATTCCCAATTGAAAACGTTTGTTACAAGCATTCCTAACCTAACCTAATTGTTTCGCACGCAATCCTCACGTTTTGTTTGAAGAAAGAAATTCAGAATATATGTGCCTATATAGAACATTTGTTCAGAAGCATTAGTTCTGGAACATTATACACCTGTACGCTTGTGGACATGCTTCAATTCTAGAGAAATTATACTATTGGGAAGCTTCGAATTTTCTTCCAAAATTCTGAGAATTGAAGCAGATGCTACCAGGAAATCAAACCTTTGAAAGCCTGCTGAAAAAGGATTTTATCAATTTTACGTGTATATAGTTTATGCATGGGAACTAAGCAAAGATGTTTTTGATACCCTTAAAAATATATGATTTTTTTCCCTCACAGATCATTATAAGCTTGTATAAAAGGAAAAACACAAATGTAAATGTCAGAAGTGAGTGTAAAAAAGTACAAAACTAGCCTATCAGAGTTAACATGTAAATTATATCCATGTCATTAGACAGTATATTTTCGATTAAAGTAGCATTTTGTATTCTTTGGCAGCACTAAAACAAGTTTTATGCATACATTGTCACATTTTTAGTTCAATTATCCGAGTTTAAAACTTGTTCTCGATGTTATTTATACATGGTCCAAGACCTTTGAAGTATATATATGCGCGAATTGATCAACAGTCCATTTCTAAACAGTGGATGTTTTTTTTTTTACTCCTACTTAACTTAATTCCACATAACTCGTAGACAAGTCAACGTTTTTAAAATTATTTTAATTTTTAAACCTTAAAATTCCAATTTTACCTTCGCTATAAGGGGCGCAACTCAAACTTCAAACGCAAACTGTACAATTGTCTAGAAATGAAAGCTATTTTGCCTCCTGCATAGACTGCATTCATCTGGAATGAATTTTTGCTTAATTTGATTTCATTTCTTCAGATTTTTTTAAAATTGTGTAGATGCTGCAAGCGCCATAACAATTACATCGTTGAATTATTAAAGAACTGTTATTATTGCGTCGTGCATTGTTACTAAAATGCGAGAAAATTAAAACGTCGACCCCCATGAGGATACCCTTCAGAGTAGATTATTAAAGAAAAGCTGCAGAACGTAAAACAAATTGTTTTCTCGTTTCAGGACTATGCTTCTAAAGAAACGAATGCAAGTCGGTATGATGAACCGAGTGATTTTTCCTTCCCTGAACTTCAAGAGGATGAGGAAGATGGCTTTGCTGTGCTGAACATAGGACATGCGTCTAGGTCCAAGGATGATCCCAACTTATATGGGGTTCCAACGATACAAGTGGACGACACTGAGGTGAGTCAAAGCTTAAATTAAAAATTGCTGTTTTAAATTACAATCCAGAAAACCATGAAGGTTGGTGTAATATACATTATATTGTTACAGTAACTTGTAGCAATAGGCTATTGTTAGTAGTTAAAACATTTGCATGGTTTGTCATGACAGAACTGTTTCAAAGACTTTCAGAGATTATAAGAGGATTGCTTGGGCTCTTCTTCCCTTTTTAAATCTCCACAGGTTTGGATAATGTCACATCCATGTCTTGAGCAGAGCTAAAAACCAGTTTTACATGATAGACCTGCAAAGGATATTGTCAATAATTTTCATGGAAAGTGCTCTACTTAGAGGGATGGGGGATGAATGATCAGAGTTCCATGGCGGTGCATAAAGACCCACTCATTATTAGACTATACTTTCATGGTAAGATAAGCTAGCTTCGTAGTGATGGGCAGCTGCAACATAATGCTTTAGAAGTTGCAAAGTGTCCTTTCAGGAACAGTTTACGCTTCCTACTTTGAACGGATCAGAAATGGACGTGCATTGACACTAGCATTCAGTTTTAACTCTTAACACGGTTTTCCTTCATGCATCGATGTTATACAATCCCCAAAAAGGCTTTAAAGAGAATCTTAAGCCAATACCAACAATGATAATATTTACTAAAAATGGGAAGAATTGTGTGCAGAATTGTACGATTCTCCATTGTATTTTTTTTTTTTTTTTTTTTTTTTAACTGTTTGCCTCAAAACATTTCAACCTTTTTTGACTCACAGCGCCAAAATTCTCAAGGCACACCATAAGTTTTTCTAATGAAAAGCTCTTTCATTTTTCAAATAAATACCACGTTTTGATTATAATAAACTGTTCTATGATGAAAATTTATAGCTTATATGATTATCTTTCAAACTTGTAGAAAATGATGTATGAAGGAAAACCTCCAATTTGGAAGTTTGCTTGCCAAAACTCCAACTAGTTTTTTTTTAAATACACAAGTGAATGTTAAAATTCTACAAAAAAAAACTCGGTTCAATGGCAGACTATCCATTTCCAAAATTTATAAGTTAAGTTCATCGGTTAATTGAAAATGACGAGAGCAACATATAGTCACATGGTTCTTGAAATGCTCAACAATGGACGCTCGTGAAACCGCAAATGGAAAATAATCATGGTGGTGTTGATGTAACGAACACTTTCCTCCCCTCCCACTTTTTAATAGGAGCCAGCAGCTCATCGTTCGATAAATAATTGAACGAGGCACGCGAGTCCATTAATGCGGCGAGTGCAGTTAATGGTGAAAAGGGCTCCGATGGCGAGGTGCGCCAAAACGTCTTTGGCGAATGGCCGCGCACTAAGTGGAGTGTCGTGTTTCCGCAGTAGAGCGCGTGGGAACGCAGCCACCTGACGGAGGGTGTGCACAAAAGCACGGCGACAACCATGCTCGGCGCTCCTTCAATGGGACTTTCCGTGAAATGACGCGTGCCAACGTGCACACACTAGATATTTTTCCAAATCCGTTTTTTCTTCTATCCCCTGAACGCTTTTCTATTAATAATAAGGGGTTGAGAAGCGCGAGGGGTTGGCTCTTGTATGCACTGTATTGCGTGAAAAAAAAACTCCAGAAAAAAAATACAAGAAAAAAATTGAGCTTGAAGTTTGCTGGAGCAAAACTGAAAACTTTTGGTCTCTGGACCCTATTTTTGCACTAGTGAGGAACCCCGATGTACGAGGTGTTAAACGTTATCGTAAATAACATTTTTAATGAGACGTGCATGTGCTGGTATATATGAAAACAGCTTAACATTTCAGGGGTTATAGACTGAAATTGTCGAATTATTTTTCCAGACAGTTTCCAATTTTAATGCGGCAATTGACTGAGTTTTCCCACCTTTTCAGCAATGGTAACTGCCAAAAAATTGCTTAAATGTGGAGAGTGCTTGTAATGTTTTTTAATTCTTTTTGTCATCCTAAATCCTAATATATGGTCCATGAATAGCATTTACTCATTAATCTTTAAAGAACTTAAGCCATCAATGTCCTCCCAGTACTGGTCCCTAACATCATGTGGTGACCACATATAATCGATATCAGTGTTCTTGAAATGTTTAAAAATATCCCTGATTTCCAAATTTTTATTCCAGAATGCTTATTACGTGGCCTCCTACCCGTTCCAAGCCACAGGCCCTCACGAACTAAGCGTCATCCAGGGTCAGGTCGTGCTGGTACATCACCGACAAGATTTGCAGGGCAATCCTGAATGGTGGTTCGTGGAAGATCGTTATGGAAACCAAGGCTATGCTCCAGCAAGTTATCTTTGCAGGTATCAAGGGGCAGGTGTATAATAGCGCGGTTTCGTAGCCCAAATCTCTTTAAACAATCCGGTGGAAAAAAGTAAAACAATTCCTTTGTGCCCCCTGTGAATGGCTAGCGTTGAAAACGTTGGTCCCGCCATTGTCCACCATCCTCCCCCGTAGCCTGCCCATTAATCAATCGCAGTCCTACTTCTGTTTAAATATTCAAAAGACGAAGGTGAAATATCTACGATTTCCGATGACCCATTTAATGGCTGTTATATATATACCGAATGAATGAATTGTGATATTAATTACGCTAACGCTGCAGTTCCCTTTACAAACTAACTCAAATCGATATACCAGCTAGTAATTGTTTCGCTTCTGTTGCTCCAGGGGCCAGAGTTTTGTTTTTAAAACGGTCTCCTTGGGTGCGATTATATTCTCTATATTTATTGTATACACGCGTTTTCGTCCATTTCTGATTTTGCCTCGCTATTTTCATGCAACATTGATATTATGTTCGAAAGCACTCGCCTTTTTTTGCCAATTATGTACAATAATTATTTTTGGAGTGCCAATAAATGTACTTATTCTTGTGAAAAAAAAAAACTGTGTTAGTCTTCTTGATGGAAAAGCTGCACTGCAATATGCTAAACATGCACTTATTCGTGTCTGTGTTATGCTAAAATGCGAGACTTAATTGGAAAAAAATCAATGGAAATTGCCAATTAGCTACTGAGGTAAATTAAGCAAAACATATACATGGTAGAAGTAATTAACCGCATTCGACATATCAGCCAAGGCATTCAAACGTGATTAAAGCCATTGATAGTAATGTCAAGTTGTCTTTGCTGCTGAAATGTGTATACGAAATTACCCAATACTGTAACTAGTAAAACTTTCTTTGATGTGATTATGGAAAACACACGCTATTTTTGCAATAATGAGCCAAATAACATGACACAATACATAAATTTAAACTAATTATGGGATGATTAATAATGATTAGTGACATGGCATTTCACAGCTACGGTTTTCCAGATCTGGTGTGATCTGGAACTTCAAACTCGATAATTAGAATGTAAAACAACATCTGTGTTTAAAAGACTGAATAATGAGTTAAAGAAGTTGATAAATTAATTTTAGCTACTGCTTTCTAGCTTTTCTGACTACTGAAAGATGATAATGCAGCATAAGTAGGGTTCCTTCAGCAGCTTCCCCACACATGTGCCATGCAAAATGTTAATTCAATCTTGTGTGAAACTTGGTTGGTTAACCACCTCCACGCATTGTTCACGGAACTTTTCTATCCAAACAGATGGTGGTGCAAAAGAAACTGCCAAGAATCTGGAACTCATTCTGTTGGCGATCGAGCCAAAGGATGGGGGTAAACTAAAGGAAGGGAACCAACTATTTTGGCACACGTGCGGCAACAATCGTACCATCGTGGCATATGTCTTCTGCAAGCCTAACAAATGACACGTCGGTATGCATCAATGCAAAGCCAGCGTAAAAGGAGCCTGAACTTTTGGGTGCCCTTCCATGAAATTCAACCATGGCAGAGTTGCTTCCTCCCAAAACTGATTTTTTGGTTTAAAGTTGAAATGATCGCATAGGGTATAGCGAAGAAGGAATTTTGCAGATTCCATGGGTTCACGTTTCTTCATAAAAGAAATGACAAAAAAAGACAAAAATAATATATAATTCACTCGGGCCTGTCAACACTTCCGCTATGCCATGAATTTCTCAAACACGTTTCAGGAAAACAAGCCCTCGATTTTGCTTCCAAAGTAAGCAGATTGGCAGAGATACCATGTGGCACGACGACGAGGGAGGAAAATACTGTCTCGGTTAAATATTATCAGCTAACATTCGGGTAAAGTTTTCTTAAATCGATTTCATTTCACATGTGCAATTTTGGCTACAGCGACATTAAAAGTAAATATTCAAAATTTGGAGAGACATAGAATTTAGGAAGATCCATACTTTGTTGCAGTGCTTTTCAACATTTTTTAACTGATTATGGCATACAAAATTTGGCTCAAGTTCTTGTGGCACACCATCGTATTTTCTTAATGGATAAAGAAAACTCTCAAAGAGCAGAATAAAATAATATAGAAAAACAACAAATTAAAGTACAATTTCCACTAAATTCTCATGCGTTTAGGAAACAAAAGACATTAAAAAACGGATCGAAAATTCCCTTACAACAACTGTCACGAGGTTGTCTATTTGGTGCCTTTGACTGGAGATATTACGTTAATTACAAAAGTTTTGATACCTTTTTAAACCATTTTGATATTTCATGCAGCACACCATTTTTTTTTTTTTTTTTTTTTTTTTTTTTTTTTGAGTTTCCAAGATGCATTATTAGATTTTGAGTAGTTTTTTAGATAAACAATGTCTGCATACAGTAATGCGTTTTATGATAAAAATTGGTATCTCGCTTAAAATAATTATTAGACAATACGAGCCGTTTGAGTTTTTGGGTTTTTCTACTAAGTGAATAAAAAATTCATAATGTTATTTTCCTTGCGTCACTCTCGATCTTTACATAAATAGTCTCGCTCGTAGAGCCTTTCCATAAGCTCCATTAAGCACTGGCTGACACGATCAATCCACCATTTTTTTATGAAAAATTGGGTTTTTCAAATCCGAAAACAACTTGTGATAGCACAACGCGTAAGTAAGACGTAGTTTAAACACGTGGATTTTGCAAATCAATATAATGGAAAGATTTCATTACGTATCTTCAATTCGTTCAATCGAGTTGCGATGAACACGCAATTGGTTGGCATTTTTTACTAATGGTAGCAATCATGCATTACACCAATGCTTGGCAGGAAAACATGCTGACAATTATTATTATTATACTAGTCACTAGTGTAATTTTACAATGCACTGAAACTAAACTAACTAGCATAACTGTCGAGATGAGCTTTTTGGTCAAGCATTCGTGTAATGCATGATTGGTGCCATTAGTCGAAAAAGTACACATTGCACTAATTTAACGATGCACTACAAGTAAATTAGAATTTTTACCATATCTTTAACTGATAAACTGTCCCATAAAATCGCCTCTTTTAATTGATGGCGCTTGGTGAACACACATTATTTTTTCCACAAGTTATTTTTTCGTTACCAACGTATCATACCCCATCTGATCCAGTTCAAAAAGTTTTAGAAATTTCAAATTTCCCGCCATCAGCTCATCTACGCTCACAGCTCCCCCTCACCACGATGTCAAACTGAAATGCCTCGTATATGCCTCTTGTAGCACAGCTGTACATGTTGAATGTAAATGCTATATAAAAAAACTTGAATTCTTGGCAAATAATTTCCCTAAAGTGGCGTATAGCGAGATTGAAGCACGTATATAAGCTTTAGAAATGGCATCCCTGTGCCCCCCACGAACTCCCTTCCGATGCGTCTATGAGATTACATTAATTAATGTGTCAGGCGATCGATTTCCAGCCAAAATACTTTCTTTACCTGCACCAACCATTTTCTCCCCGCCATGAATCGTTCGCCTTCATCATTTTCCCCTCCGAATAACATGATCGTTGAAATGAAAGTGATCACCGTCTCAAATTGCCATTTTCGTTATTAATTGATGGCGAAGGGAACAAAACAAGCCTCGATGGTAACCGAGCAACACCCCTTGTTTTCATCAAAACTATATACAGTACCCTCGAGCCAGCTAAGCTACTTCTTCTGGAAAAGAAGAACAGAAATTAAGACGACGGTATAACTGATTTTCGTTGCTCTGACGAAATTTTAAATACCGCTGGCTTCTTATTGTTCGTCTTTGTGAAATTAAATTTCCCCTCAAGGCAACAAAAAAGTTCTCGTTACCGTTATATAATGAGCCAGGTCATGGAAGATGTATGAATAGCATCATATGTGGTTCGGGCAATTTGACAACATAGCCAGGGAATGGATTTCAGCCTTTATACACTGTCGAAATCTAGTTGAAAACAGAGGACGTTAATGGCTTAACGTTATTATTTTTTTTTTTTTTCGAATTCTTTATTCCCTCACTGTTGGCGGAAAACGCCGCTATTGGATACAGCGTAAAATTGAAAATACGTTATTGAAAATACCCAGTTTCTACCAATTTTACGAAATAGTCCTGTTTTAACCATAAACTTAACAGATAGGTCAGCGAAAAGTGGACAAAGTTTGATTTTCAACTTTTTCAACGAAGCGAAACAATTCTGAAATTTTTCTCATTAAATGCAAAGTTTGCAATAAAGTGAAATTAAGTTTGTTTTTTAAATTGCGGTTGATAAGCTGCTTTTTAATATAAAGTTTAACGGAAATGAGCCAAGAGGGGAAAAGCTTTATATATTTCGATTTTTAAGATTATATTCAGTATAGTCAACACAATAATGTAATGTGTTTCATATATGTATATTCAAATTTATCCAACAACAAAAATGCCAGCAGAATACTTATGACCAAAGACAAGTTTAGCTACACAAAAATTCAACATTAACACTGTTCATTTCCTGGTGTATAGGGTGCACATGGCACCTTATTGTAGAGAAAATCACTATTGCCATTTCAACAAGTTATTGCCTTAAAGTAGAGAATCCATCATTTTCGTATCGCCCTGTAGAACACATACATTTTAAAATCGATCCTCCCATCCCCTTCTGTGTACGTGGTTCCCCTCAACCCAACTACCCATCAATCCATACCGAGTACACATGTTTTGTCATATATATGAGCTTTAACAAAGCACTGAATTTTCCAATTTGTTATTGCAATATTGTTTCATAATCTTAAAAAACATTCGCTTCCATTTCATTAGGTTGCTACGCAATGGGCATACATGCAATGCAATATAATTAAACGTAGCCAGCTTTATGTGAATCTTTTCATGGGGATGGAAGAGGGACAAATTTGCTTTTCTGGTTGCTAAGCAAATTTAAAAATCGTTTCAGAACCGCGTATACATTTCCAATTTAATATGAAACTGCTCCACCGCAGGCAATGACCATAGACTTGTATACTTTACAGTCGGTTATGTATCGAAAGTAAAGATTGGAGAGTAGATGTTCTCTGGCAACGATTGAGGATTTTCAATCCAAACAACATGTTTCTTAATTTGGATTTCTCAGAGTCAATATCATTATCATATGTATACGATAGCATACTGTTCATACGCAGTCGGTTCTCTTTTAAAGTGCTTTTTCTATTACGCGAATTTGCTTATACGCGATCGATAAACAGGGGAACACAAAACTACTACAACGCGAACATTCTTTTTTTACATTTCACTTTTGTATACACCCATACCTCGCTTTACGGCCTAGATATACGTTCCGGAAAAGTTGGTCGTAAAGCGAAAAGTATAACGAATCAATTATTTTTGCATTGTGATTTGCATTTTATTCCCTTTTAAACGAAGTGAATACCAAGAGTTGTTTTATTGTTAGCCAAATCTGAACTTGTTTGTGCAAATTGGGGTAACTTACACATTTTTTGGCCACTATCTTTAATTACAGCAATTTTTTTTTGGTCGTTATAACTAAACATTGTGGGCCGTAAATCGAAAAAGTGCCATACTTAAAAAAGGCCGTTATAGCAAAAGGCCGTATATCGAGGTATAGGTGTATTAAATTTAGCCTACAGTCAAAATTGACTCCAAACTTTATGCAATGTAAGTACAGCTGTATATACAATTTTATAAATATGTATAATAATTACTAATCCAAGTGTATCTTATTAATATCATTATCTTTTTTTTCTAAACTCCGGATTAGCCGTCTCTCTCACTTAACCAAATAACCTCCGGTCCCAATCAGGATGGATAACAGCGGTTATGCTGTACTTTGTAACTTCACCTGAATTTCCACCTGAATTTTTTTTTTTTTTTTTTTTTTTTTTTTTTTTTAATTTTGGACGATGATATACATAAGTATAGGTTAGAATTCATTTAAGCAAATTCACTTTTCGTTGAGAATCTAAGAATTGTGTGTTCTGGCCCTAACCAGTATAAAATGCATAAACCTCGATATTTTCAATTGCATATGATTTCATGTTCTTCCATTTTGCAGATTTGTCTTATTCAGGCTCACAGCTCATGATGTGTATATATGCCAAGCAGATATTTATAGGTTTTCATTTCCACAACTTCGTGCACCACTAGAGGGTGCTGAACGTGAATAAAGCTATTCTTTAGTTTATTGAAACCACTTGGGGTCCATGGTATCGAAGCATATGAACCAAATTCACAATGTACCCAGAGTACATGTGACGTGCAGAAGAGTTAAAATACGCGAACGCTCCATTTTAGTTAGCATGGCAACAAACTTAAAAAGAGTTTTACCATTGTTCGGGGGGAGGCTTTTCTATAGAATCTTGGATTCGTTCTGAAGTCGTCTATCTTCCGAGCACCTTTTTCCCCTATAATATTAAAATCGGCCAAGGGGAAATAAGACCCATGGCACGCTTGGCAACGCCTGATCGATTTGATTGCGGATTAATTTCGCTTAATATCAAAATTTGAAAAAGAGCGCTCCTTTGTTGGCAAAAATCAACACACTGACTTCCAGTCAAGATCGATGCGGGGCGTGAGCATCATATCCAAAGAGATTTTTAATTAAATATGCATCGGCTCAGTTTCATCCGGAGATGCGTTGCATTTCTGCATATCGAGTTAGACGGCGGAGTTGGATTCAAAGTACAAAACAACGAGAAATTAAATTGAAATTAATCACCTAATTATTCTAATGCAAAACATGAGAATGTAGAGGAAAATCCATAGGTTTGAAACAAGAGCACTCAAGAGCCGGCTCAGCATGATGACTGAGGATGCCTTAAGGAAAAACAAGGATTAATAAAACTGTTTTATATTCATATGCATCCTGTTTTGTCCTGTATCATAGCTACATTTGAAATCCGATAAGATTTCTTTTTTTTTTTTTTTGACATACGGTTGACAACGGTTTTTAATCCATGAAGAAAACAAGACTATTTTTAATAAACAGCTATTAGTTGTCAACAACCTATATAAAAAAATATTGATTTACATTCATTTTTTGAGTACTCGATATAATGATGAATATTTTTTTGGTTTCATTTTCATGGAAACTCAACATATTAACAACAATGCTTTAATTGCCATTGTTTTACTCATGTCGTTTAATTTATTATCTTGGAATTAATAGCCTGCACTAATTGCGGTAAGAGTACATGCTGCGCTGATTTATACGGTGTGAAGCCCATATGCAGTAATTACTTAATATGAAATTTGATTATCATAGAAACGTCATCTCAAAAGTATGCACATGTATGAAAATCAGCAAAAGATGCCATATGTATACTTTATATCAAATTGTCGTCATTATTTTTCATAGTAATGTTGTTTACTTTCTAACTAATGGATCAACCAATGACATCATATAACCAACTAAAATGTGTACAAATTATTCCATCAAATTGAGCACACACACGAGCATATGAAGGTTGAAAACTTTTGTTCGTGATCCATTCTTTGACTACGAACTTTTTTTAAAAAAAAAGTTTACATTAGATTTATTAGTACGATACATTGTAAATCTCAGAAGAAGAAAAAACTGGTTCAACGTTACAAGTGCATCAATGTATAAAGAAGAAACCCCTGTCTATACATCAGATCGAAACAATAGTACCACCGAGATTCAAGTTCTGGCTACTTTCGGGCTATCTTCATAATGCAGCACGAATCCATTGCAAGATTTCATTGGAAATAAATTTCTACTTTCAAACATGGCAACTCTATACAGAACAAAGCAACAGAAGTTCGTTTCCCCAAGCCATTTTATGACTGTTGTATCCAGAAAATGATTTTCAATAAAAAGGTACTGGTGTTAAGAACATTAGACCATAAATAGAAAAAGATGGCCGCCCAGGGAGGTCCATATACGGGGAAAAGAAGGCCAAAGGGTTTCACCTCCCATGATACATCTAGTGAAACCATGGCCCTATAGCACATTTTAAAAATTTTCCACAAAAAAAAAAAAAAAAAAAAAAAATTCGAAAAAACCACTGCACCTACAAATCTCAGAAGCTAGTTGTCCTCCTAAACAAATGAGACATCAGAAAAATGAAAATAGAAGAACCAAACTACCGCCGACAGTCCCAACTGACTAATTCCTGTTTTCGTACCGTTCAATACATCATTGCCAGCAGGTGGCGGAGGAGTAACAACGAAAAACGCAACAAAAAAATAGCTCAGATCCTAAAAAATGACACCTCCGAATGCGGGATTTTAGTAAAACATTCACGTAAGAACGCCATCAAATCTCTGTACACGAAATCTCTCACTTTATAGGGTACAGTAACTAGTTTAACCCACATAGGTATTGCCACAGGCGTAAGGTGCATTTCAGGGATTTTCAGAACTCCTTAATGTCCCTTAAAAGTACTCTATACAGGTAGTTCTCGGTTAACGCTTATTATCATTTCCATGGAAATGGAGCATTATGAGACATGGTGCTATTTTCCTAACATATAGGATCAATTGTGAACTTTAAAATCACTGCTAACAGCTAGTTAACTTCGCAAGACAAAAACATAAAAGTTTGCCATTTTAATTTTGCCACTATATAAGCTATCTTTAAATGGATTAAACAATTCATGTTTATGATGCTAATGTGTTATGACCAGGGTGACCAAGACCAGTGTCACCCTGGTTTCAAGTTTCAACAACTTAAACGCAGGGTTAGAAATAAAGTTATGACTTTACTTGACCGTAAAAACATTGACAAAACCAGGCCAACCAAAGTAAAAAAAAAAAAAGAAAACTGTTGTTTCTTTATGGAAAATTAAGTTCATTAAAACTAGGTTATACGCCGTATTATGCATACAAGCTTTTATGTGAATATGGTATTAACCGTGCTACGCTCGCATTTGCAATCATGCAATAGGTACCTTCAATTAGGAGGCAGGTCATGGGAATGCTATACTTTGCCTATGGCATTCCTATGACATTCCAACCACATTTATAATAGGTTCCTTCACGCGATAGCTGGAGACACTGTTGGGGGGCATACAAAAGGAAAATCCACAAAGTTTGTTTCAAAAATTGACCATCCTATTCCCAAAATTCCCTCCTATATTGACCATGCCATCCCCTAAATTCCTTTAAAAATTGACTATGCCATATCCCCCATCCAGTCCATTTGGACACGTTTATCCCAAAACTACTCCATTTAATCCTACGTTGAAATGCGTCTGCCAATCCTGTGACACCCTGTATATAGAACAGAGCTAAGAGAGCAGACATCAAAGGCAGCTCGCCAGATCAATTAAAACCATTCCGCTTCATAATTTAACATAAACATGAAAATAATCACCTGAATGTGCCATTGTGCACGGAATCAATAATCACATCTAGGGTGGAGTGGAATAATAATTAGGCAAGAGATTCAAATTAACGGTCGGAGAGGAGTTATTTTAGGATGCGCTTATTAATTGTTTTCCCTATAAAAGGAGGGCAATCCGGCGCGTGCATAACGAGACAATTAAACGCAAAAATCCCCTCAATTCTCATAAAATATGTTTCATGGGTGCGTTGCTGCATGCCGAAATCGACCGTCTGCAATGTGGATTCAACAGAGGAGGCTCCTCAGCTAGTACTCCCGGGACCAAAAACAGCGATTTCCTGTACAAAGATTTCACTGCATGCCAATGATGTGAAATTATGAAACATCCCCCAGCAGCAGCAAAAAGCAGAAAGAAAACTTAAAAAACCAGATGCAAAATTGCAAATACATAGCCAAGCTAAACCAATATCGTTTCACGCATTAATAACACGAAATCGAATCGAAATTGGTGCCTTTCAAACAAGAAGGCTGACTAAATTCCCTGCCAGCGCATCGATTTCTAGAGGATTGCAACTAGAACTCTCTATAATAACATTGATTATTGCAATTCCTGCTCAGAAAATAGGATTGCGAGCATTTCGGCAAAAGAAGGCAGTTTATAACAACATCTGTTAGAACGTAATTTGGTTGAAAATTGGCCAAAGATGTTCGGAACTGGCCAGTTTATGGTGGAAATTTGGAAAAAGATAAATTGAGCAAGTTATGATGAACAACACGATATGAACTATGAACTAAAATGGAATTATGGGGAAACTATAAATGACTAATGGCAAACAGTCACTCGTAGTAGACAAGGTCATCCCTTAGAAAAAAATCCAATTATATATACCTAATACAAAAGTGATTTGATTTCACAGTTTTCATTCACATTTGGCGTTTCCAATTGGGATCATAGGTCAAATTGTGTATGCGACTTCAGTTTTGAATAGTCTGGTATTTTACAAACACATGTTTTACCAAATATTTCCTCACGTGCACGTATGAAAGGACCAACAAAATACTTTCCAGGATGATGTCGCAGCGCAGTAACGAGTCTCTATTGTTGTCCTATAACTAGCAAATAATGTAGACACTCAATTGCATTCTTGGTGAAAAAGGAACCCAAATTCAGGGTTCTTTCGTGTCCATATACCTTAGTGGAGGAGGACACCTGACTTCCTCCGTTGGGCCTCTCCTTTCATTTTTTTTCTCCTGCAAAGTGACACGTACACAAACTAACCGTGTCAAGCACAAAGCCCAGCCAAAACGTGCCAGTCACACCTCCCAACCAATGGTCCCCCTTCTCCCCAACTTCTGCAAGTATGGAAACATTCTCGGATTTGCATTAAACCATACCTAATTTGCTCATTGGATGCTAATGCAGGCACGGGAGCTTTACAGATTTCCAAGAACATGTGCAGCGCCTTAAACATGGATTCTCTAACTTCAGTTGTGAAAAACACCAGCTTAACGCTCAAGCACAAGCATCAAACACTAATGTGATTTGTGAGATGAACTCAGCAGGGGGTTTGCATAAGTGTGGGGAGAGCGTGATATCGAGGCGTTTTGCCTCGTCAGCACAAACTAGACTTCTTTGCACACTTACCTTTTGATGACCATCCAGCAATGACCACTTCCAAATGCCGCGAATGACCTTTGATCAACTCTCAAGTATTTCCTGGGGGCAGTTTGTTAATTACCAGATGCAGCTAGGTTGACTTCCTGGCCTTTACTTTGTGCTGTCCTGAGTCATGGTTGTTGGGTTTTGTTGGCTGATGAAAATAAAAAAGCCAATTTGGTCAATTGCCAGAGCAACGTTTGGTCCTGCTGACCTATGATCCAAGTCAATAAATTTAACCTTGATACATTCCAACATCACCCAGCGGCGTACTGGCCATTTAATATTACTTTTTCTACATTGGTTACTTTCTGATCAAGTTTTGTTTACTGTATCATAATAAAATGCAAGTCACAAACACTAGATGCTATAAGGTGGTAAACTAAAATAAGGCTTTTACAATACGTTCATAGTCTTGAAAAGAAGCAGCAGAAGTACAAGCACCTGCTCAGACAATAGCACATGTTTCCTAGAAAATTCTCTTTAATTTTACATTAAACTATAGTATTTTTCATTAGTCAACTACCGGCTAATACCAAACGAGTTTTAAAGATAATTTAAACATATTCATCTTTATCTTTGGAAAAAAAAAATGTCAAAGGAGATTTTTACCCACCTTATTCTGGAGAAAAAGCTTTAAACTTGTCACAAATAAACATCATGGCCACTTCACCACTAACTTGTATACTAGCCCACTACAGGCTTAATTCTAGTCTTAAGGTTTCACTGTGGAGGGGGTTCATCAAACCCTAAACCAAAGGGGAAAGGAAAAATTTCAGTTTCAACACACGATAAAATTGAACACTAAAACACAAACGCACGCATACACAAGAATGTTCCCTTTACATTATTTTTATTCTGTACAAAAGTCAAATATAAAACATCTTTTGGGGGATGGATTTGAAATTGGGACAAGGAAACAGGGCCTTCAAAGGAATCAATTTTAGCAGCAAAAGTGAGGATAATTATAAATTAAACATGTACAATTTTCACTTATTAACTACACGATCATCAGTGGATTGGGAGTGGAAAGGATTTTAATTTGGTAATGGTTTAAGGAAGGGCAGAACAGGAATGCAATGTTGGGGGAGAAAATGAGAATTCTGGAACGTCATTTGACTTAATTTCGATCAGTATTCGCAGGCATCTGCACAGCAGATACCAGCAACTGACCATTTTTAATATATAAGCGCAATTGCCATTTATAAGCAAATTGAAATTAATGCCAATACGTGATACGTCCAACTGTAGAAGCAACTTCAACACACAAACCAAACCAAAATTTCGTTGTTAGGGTTATATCAAATCTCAACGTTTTTTTTAAAAAAAAAAATCGCAGGAAATCTAATGTTATGAATAAAAATATGCGTAATCATAAACATTCCAACCTTAATGTTCAGCTTTGCGAACTAGATATGTCTATTGTGAGATATAAGTATAATGAAAATTACTCAGGAATGGCCCCCTGTTGAACAATTTGCAACATAAATATGTAAATCTCACGAATTCCCCAAAACGTTCATTTCAATACAAATTTAAGGTTGTTTTTAAATATGTGCACATGTCTATTCATAACACTCATTTGCTACAAATTACATATCGATTTGGTATTTTACCTCATATTTGACGCAGCCAATTCATGCATAAACTGCATCTATTATAACATTTGTTGACTTATGAACTTATTCAATCACAAAAGTAGCTTCAAAAATCATCTCAGTGAGAATTTAGATCAAACCACGTGCTTATTCCACGGACAAACCGAATGCAAATGTCGAATGTTAAAATATGTCAGCAGGCTATACGGCGGCAGATATCCCTAATGTCCCCTAGCAATGTGATTCAATTTCATAAGAAAGTTGTTACAATTATTCCCTATCTATTGATCAATAAGAAAGAAAAAAATATGTAAAACTCGCAATAAAATATGAATAAAGTTTGAAATATCACGGTCATTCAAATAGAAATAAAAAACAAAAAGTAAAAATACACATGCAAAGGAACACAGGGAATTTCGATTATGTAATCTGGCAACGCTGTTGCGTAATACAGGGTGACTCAAACGTTGTTTTTTCTTCCAAGTAGTTTAAAATAAATTTCAAAACGTTAATATTTAAAAGCAGCATTTTTAAAATATGAAATTGTTATCAGTTAAATGAATTAGCGGGTTTCAATCGCATAACAAATTGTTACAAACAAATATGTAAATGTGCTTTAAATAACAAAAAAAAAAAAAAAAAGGATGCCACAAAAAAAAAAATAGTTGACAGGAATTCAAAATTGAAATCAAATTTTGTTTCTAGTGTTAACTATCAGGGTAAGCTTGGATAATCTCCAAATTATTCTCCAGAATTTATCAATTTGGTTTTCTAAGTTCACCCTGCACCTGCTGGCCTATTCAACTGACACTGACACTAAGCCAAATTTACACGACGACAGTATTTTGTCCGAAAGTCAAAAGCAATGTCATTGACGTTAGAGTATTTTCATTCCAAAAAAAGAAAAAGCTGCTGTCAGGTCAAATACATAGAATATTCATCCGTGAAAACCTACTGGGAAAAGAGCAACTTGTGCTGACATTTTTGACAACGATTGTGCCTAATTCACACCATAAATTAACAATAAAAAATAAAGAAAGCAAAAAGTAAAAGTGCAAATTTTTATCTGTGACAAAGATTGCAGCAATAGTTCATTTTGAAATAATCAAGATTTGCATGATTAGGTTTTGACATACTGGTGTTCATCATGAGAACGGTTTACATTGATAAACGGTAATTTGTGATGGCAGAATTCACAAAAAAAGCCTTAAACTATAATTTACATTAATCATATGAATAAGATTTCAATTCACCGACTATAAAGCATCTCGATATGCAAATAAGTTTCGAGACCAGATCTTGTACCGGTGACCATGCAGACTCCATAGATGGACGACCTCACGTAAGTTGCAATATAAAACACGTTCCTTGGGGGAAATTGGATGGACATTGTAGAAGTTTGGTGAGGGGTTGGGGGTGGAGGAAATGCAGAAGCAAACACTTTAGTAGGGAAAAAAGAGCTTCCTCACGCACAAATAAGAACCGTAAAAGACTACTCATTTTCACTAGAAATAAAAAGTCGTTCATATGTACAAAAACAAAAAAACTGAGTCCAATCGCAAAAGTCTCTGTACATTGAAAGAAACCAGAAGTGACACATTTACTGCGCTAGAACTGTTCCGATGAGTATATCGTGTGCAAGGTGAGCATCTGGTGGGATGATGGCTTTCGTAGATGCGAGGGGTAGGACAAGGATATCGGTAGTGGAAATTGCAGTCTTCCACGCAGTTCGTTTGGTCCAATTCAAATAATATACAACTCCACATCAAGAATTCTCTGGCTCATCATCACGAGAACGAAGGTAGAGGACCAATGAAGAAAGATGCCACCGCAAAATTGACTGGCGAGCGATCGGTGGCAGCAGCAACACAAAATCGTCCAACAAAAATTGAAATGTACAAAGCAGCGATTTCTGGCAGCCACGTGTTTCAAGACGTTGCCCACTCGCTCGGATGCTGTCTTCAAAGAAAATGGCAGATGAGAGGTGGGGGACTACTGGGGAGTAGGACTTACAGCAACTTCCCAAAATCCCGGGTCTCGCGACCATTGGCACGGCAATGCCGCAGCGGCTCATCTTTCATGGATCTGCTGAGTGCCTTCTCTGTTCTGTTTCACTGGGTAGAAGAAGAAGACGGTTTGGAAAAAAATGGCGGGCAGCAGCTATATGTGGTGTGTTACGGGTTAAAGGCGCAACGATAATGGCACTAAATGAGGCGTTGAAGGCTCAAAAACATGCGAGGACATGGGTTCGGGCCTGGCAGTCCACTTAGTGGGGACCGAAGCAAACGGATGTGGATGAAAGGACTAAAAACGGTTAAGGCACTCATCGGAGTGAAAATCATAATAATAAAAAAAATAGACCAGACAAAAAATAAAACAAAATTAAAAACTGAAGAGCCGTTGCATTCCGTGACAAGAACTGCGAACACGTCCGCTGGTTGAGTGGCGATGGACAGTACGGAAATACAAAATAAAACTGAATCTCACTTGCCGGAGAGGACACTTTATCATACACCCAACTTATGATACACGGACACACGACCTGCGTATCGGCGTTCGCAAAATTTCCATTTTGTGCGGCGTAGATGGTGCGCGAACGACAGGGGGTGGTTTTTCTTTTTTGGCGTTTTGTTTGGATATTATTTTTTTATTGTTGGAATTTTTGACGTTGTGCCTCAAAAAACGATTAATGCCGTTATTACTCGTCGCGTTTGCATTTTGCTTGTTTTCCACTCACAACTCATTGTGCTTAGCCTAAAACTGTTCACCTTGCTAAGAGTACGGTGGCCATCATCGCCAACAGTGTCACTGCCGTCGTCCACCGGTGGTGAGGAAGAGTCCGCGGATGAGACCCAGAGTTAAGCACTATCTTCATACCCGTCTCATTCGGGTGCTTATCTTTATTTTCACCTGAGAATTAAAAAATTAAAAAACATGTCAATATCAATAAAGATTTATGCGCTCTTTTCACAGAAGTAGTAAGCTCGATATTATCTACAGATAAAATATTGACTCAAATATTATTGCGCCAAGTACATGCATGGAATGATGGACATATTTTCCTCTGACATATGGTCATAGTATATGTGGACATACAGCCCATGGTCCTACATTCGCAGAAATGATATCATTTACGGACAAGTATGCCATTTTGGGTCAATACTGTAGTGACTATGTTCAATTTCTGTGTAATTTCCCATATATGTGACATTTGCTAGAAGATTCGTATAGGTAAATGTAATACGTGCATAACTGCGAATTTCTGTGAGACAAGGTGTTCGAAAAGAATCATAGGGAAAAACACCCTGCATCCAATATCCCCCCAAAAAAACCTAAGATGGCCCGCATGGCCTTGAGTGATAACGTCCCCAACAAAGATGCAGTGCAAATGGAGAACTTGTTAATTCCAATATGTCTGCCTCGTTCGCTTCAGGGTGAATACACAGTGCGTCTAAAGGAGACTGGCACTCGCAATTCCCTCATCACCTTTAGCAGTCAGGAGGGTCAGTCACTGATGGCTTGTGGAATGAATCAATTCTTGTCCAACAAGGTGTCACTCTTTTGTAGTGACTCAACAAGTTTGACAAGATGAAGGAAGATGGGGCAGTTAAGGACGCAGAAAAACAGGAGGGTGAAGAGCACATATACGAGGAGGGGGTGGGGGAGTATAAGGCGTGATTGTGCAAAGGCATTGAATTGAAAACTGAGAGATGCTTGTTTATCAGAGTTATCCATCTTGATGGGCAAGCGTGACGACTGAATGCATTCTTTAATAAAGAAAAAATGGACGTTGGTGCATGTGTTCGCTCATATTCGCCATCCGTTCTAGAACAGACGGTCAGTACAGTGAAAGGTCGAGGAAATATGGAATATTAACATTGTTTGTTTGTTTGTTTGTTTATTTTTAACGTTGGCCTATTTCTGCAACACGAGGGCTAAACACCAACGCCAGGGG
>JAQGBW010000469.1:0-41025 GCA_034698625.1 Julus scanicus | reverse complement strand
TATGAAATGTTATCGATGATATCCAGTGATTGGGGGTGCTGCAGTTCCGCAGTGCCTATGGACGAGCCGCCACTGCTCTTATATACTCTGAACATACTCGATCATTATTCCCAATCTGCAGCACCAATTAACATATGTTTTGTATTTTCAAAAGAAAACATCATTTTATTGAGTAGAGCAGGATAAAGTTTGACTGTTTGAATATTTTTTATTCAATTTCCATTGTGAAGATCAACGTTATGGTACGATGCATTGGACCTATCCCCTACATTTTTATCCGAAATATTTTACGTTTTATGAAAATGAAGCATATTTCAGAGCACATCTTTGCAACATGGCTCCATCTAGTGGGTTTTTGGAGAACCCATTTTGTACTACCCAGAAGGCCATTCTCCAAGACAAGTGTTCGCTGTGTGGTTCTATTCAGGCGAAAACAGACCGCGGTAAACAGGTCAAGGTTAAGGGGGTTTGGTACCCTATGTATTTCAATGGTAAAATTTTCACTTCACCCAATTTTCAAAATAAAAATGTTTCAATAAAATTAAAAATGTATACGCATTCTTTAAGACGTATACAAGGTCTTGTTATATATTTATTTTTCGATTTAATTTGTTAATTTTTAATAAAATAACAAATTTTAAGTTTAAATTTGAATTTGGCGCTTAAAAATCACGAGCGCTACCTGTTAGATAATGGAGCGAACTACAAATATTATTCGACCTTTTGCATGTTCGAAAACTACCGTAGCGACTCTTAATGAGTACCCGTCTCTAAGGGAAGGCTACACGTACGTCATAGTAGTAGTATAGTAGTTTGTTATTTTAATAAAAATTAACAATTTAAATCAAAAAATAAATATTACAAGACCTTGTAAACGTCTTAAAGAATGTGTATACATTTTTAATTTTATTGAAACTTTTTTATTTTGAAAATTGGGTGAAGTGCAAATTTTACCCATTGAAATACATAGGGTACCAGACGCCCTTAATGAATCATTTCTCATACATAAAGCCGGGTCTCCACCAAGACGTATACATTGTATGTATATACATTTTTACAAGCATATGCAAATATATTGTAAATATATGTGAATATTTTCATATTTACATATATTTACAAAATGGCGGCAATGTAAATATATGTAAATATTTTGATATAAAAGTATATTTACAAAATGGCGGCTGAAACAAACCCTGAGGGCAAACTTTTTTGCATATGTTTGTAAAAACGTGTTATATACGAACAATGTACGTCTTGGTGGAGACCCGGCTTTATGCTTTTATAGAACATTTAATTTATTTAAAACTTAAAGGTACTATGCTTGAGTTTGTCGCATACATGTTTACCGGTGTGTTTTCGAATTTATTTGTCTATTAATTTACTTTATAACGAAAATAATACAAAATAGAACGCGATGAAGACGAAGTTCGGATTTGCAAAATTGCAAATAATCATATTTAAGAATAACATAATCTCGTAAATTAGTTGCATTGACTGTTGGAGTGTAAAAATGACGAGAATAAGCATTAGCTTAGCTAATATATAGTATATAAATACATGGTAACAACAAGTTATATTCGGCTATGTAGTGTGATACGGAGCTCAGTATTAGCCAAATTCATTTATTTTCATCCATTTTGATGCATTAATACAATTTGTTCAGTTGTTCTGTATATTTAATTATTATTAATAAAGTAAGCGGGGGAAAAGGGTTATAATGTGTTAAGGTGGGTAAAAAATAATTCTGCTGGCCGTCACCGGATTCGGTACACTGCCTACACATTTTGCTGGATCGATTAACTGACGCCTTTCCAACAAATGGCTAAAAAATGAGCCAATAAGATTTCTTGTGCATCTTGCGCGCAAGCCTCTTTATTTTTCTGCCAGTGTGGATAAACACTGTGTCACTAGATGGCGCTTAAACCTCTAACTCGGTATTTCTGAAGATCGTCCTAGTAAAATGGCGAAGCATGGGCGTTTCGTTTCGTGTGATTTTCTTTCTTCATAATGCCTAATTGGGTGCCTAAGAAACTGTAACTAGTTGGAGTACCTCAAGTTTAAAACCTTAAAGGTAAGAATTACAAGGTCTTGTTCATTGTATTGTCATTCGTGATAGAATTTTTTTTTATTGGCGTCAGCGATCTTGTTCGGACATTGTACCGTGGAATTTTTGGAAGCGGTAGGCCTAGTCACCCAGCCGTGTTGTTCGCCAGTGCTTATTTCAATTTGTAACTTTTACAAAACATTTAAATCCGTGCACATTATTGCACTTCTGTGACGTGTTAAGGGCTGGGATTGTATTCCAGTCATTTAGCAGTGTTTAACATAACAAAGGCTGTTTCTAAGTGAAGTTTAGCTAAAGCACTTCTGCCACTTTCATTAATACCTATGCATACAACTTCTGCCCTTGACCAATTCGCTCACCCCACTTTATATCTTAAACATTTCCATTTAGGTAAACCTTTATCCTTAAGCCGTTAATACCGACATTCCAAATCGGCCTATGACGAAGTTACCTACTACTATAGCCTAAATGTATGACAAGCTTATTTTTATGTTTTGCAGCTTGTAACATGTACGATTTTTAAAAAAAATGTTACCTATAGCCTATAACCTTTCTTATTTTGACATTTGTTATTGAATGGTCGTGCCGAACACTGTCAAAAAGTGTATTTTGAAACTACCCTAGGTGACAGCTAGTCTTAAAAGGAACTAGGCCATACAGAATATAACTTTCCCTGGCTCTCATTGCCCATTTCTGAAGTAGGTTAGAAGCTACCTACTGCAAAGCTTACCCGTCACCTGAATAACAACGTGAAAATCGTTTATTTCCGTATATGGAAATTTCATAAGACCCCGATTCATGGTCACTGCAATTTACGAAATGTGCAATTTGTGAAAACTGTTTAGCTTCTGTATGTTTCCACTGTCTGCACCATTGGCAACCTTGCCTTAAGTGTTATTTATCGACGTTTATTGATTAGCTTGATGATTTTTCTGCTTTTGGCAAATGTCGTGATTTAAGGTGAACTTAATGGAAAAAAATGGTTTAAGAAATACTGGTAGACAGACAGTATGCTATCCTGACTATTGTTTATCTCCCCTCTTAAATGACAGTCTCGACTGTTTTCTACCATCTATGCTGTACCCCGTTATTCATTTTTCTATCCATGCCAATTTAAATTAGGATAACTGAAAGAAGTTTTAAAATTGATCAAATTTTGCCTGAAGATGAGTTCAATGTAATCTGAATGACCCCATCATCCAAATCTGTGCATTGCAGGGTGTTGTCTTAGTCTTTATTTGGAATTCTACAAAGTTTCATCCCTTGGTTGTGTTTTTGTGTTGTGTGTGGGGGTAGGAACTTTCCCTCTATCCCTGATAATATGGATAACTTACACCCTACGATTCTATTTGATAGGAGATTGAAACCAGCGTATTTTCAAAAAGTATCAGTCACTGCCCTGTGACCTTAGGTCAGTTTCATTAATGTTTACTTGATCTCTGGACCTCTGATGAGCATAAATTATTAAATTTGCTTTCTTGAATATAACTTTTAGCAGTTTATTTTGAATTTTGTCTGAATTTGTAGAATTAATCATAATGCTGTCGCTACTTAATGATGGAATAAATAAACAATTGCTAGACTTTACAAAAAACTTATGTCCACGTTTTTTCCTGCTGTTTTCCTTTAAGAATGTTGCTCCCTTGGACTGGCATACATCAGGGTTTTCTGTATGTTTTCTTGAATATCCATTCTAAAAATTAAACAGAAGCTTGCTTATTTATAATTTACCCCGTTTGTATGATGTTGCTAGTTTACAACAAAAACGCCAGTCTGGTGTTTCTAAATTATATTGGATAGACTTGCTTGTTTTAGTTAGGATAAGGGCTATAACCTCCAATTGGCAAACATTCGGTTTAGGAACACCGAAATGAGTTTTAAATACCCTGTTCGGAGTGGCCTGACATGGTGAATTTTTGATCACGCTTATTGTGTCACAGAAGCAATGAAATAACGCGCCGGTGAGTTCTTGCAAATAACTGTTTTCATAATTTATTAATAATTTGTTTATTCGTGAAAATTACATAATATATGCATAACTATTGTGTAAGTTTGCCGTTGTCAGATCACAATACGCAATCACTACTGATTTTGTTAATATAAACTGAATTTATGATATAACTCTACGATTTGTAGTTGATAATTTCTTATCATTTTCAATTGTATTGCTAGTCAGTTGTTCGATATGTTCTGTGCATTGATGATAATTTGGGAGAACAGAACTATGGCATGCCCAACAAAAATAATTACTGCAATATTTTCTTAATGCTTTATTTGGTTGCATATGTTGCATTACTTTTATGACACTGTATAAATTATTTTTGCCTTTCCCATTCTGTCTTCCACTAAATGATATTTCTAGACTGACAGTTGGATACTAGGTTGAATTGAATATTGAAATGGAACTTGTATGTTTTCTGTTGTTTTTTTTTTTTTTAAAAAACCAGCTGGGCATCATACATGAGCAAGCATATGATACTAGCTATCGTTACCAAGCCTACCGTTATGCTTATTAAATTGTTATTGATTCAGCATCAAATTATTCATGAAATTATGGTGTCTGGCCCAGAATAACTTGCATGCATATCGTAATTACTCATTTTGTCTCGCCTTTCCCCTTCTTTAGAGTGAAAAAAAAAAATATCTTGACTTATGTTTAGAATTTCGAAATTTCAAATTTTGACTGTAGTCAACGTTTAAAGTAAGAACGCCCGGTTAAATCTGGTGCGAATGGCGATGATTCCCAAACTATTTTTAAACGAGGTTTACTCAATGGTTTTATGCCTTTTCAATGTGCGTCATTCTGCAGTATTCTTGTTCGCATTGGTACGAACTGACGTCAGGCCAAGCAATAGAAAATCGCTGATTAGCGTTTGTTGGTGTAGTTTAGGACAGTTTCGTTTGCAATTTTTGATATTCAGGCCAATAACGAGCTTGAATAACACGCATGTGTATATTGTCAAATATTGATATGGTATCGTTTCTCCATCTAGCAGGCTATATGGTATTCAATGGATTGGCGATATGTAGGTTAAGGTAGATGCTATTTATAGGAACGACCATTTTCCATTTGGTAGTAGGCTTTGCATCATCCTACCGTTGTCAGGTGATTATGGCCGGGAATAAGGATAGCCAGTTACAACTGTACAAAAAAAAAATATAAAAAAACCTGCATGGGCCACAGTCAACCTCACTCTTTTTAATGCATTACCAAAAACGGGTTGAGGTGTGGTCACCTTGGATGTCGCTATACTCTGCATAAATGGACACTGGTCTACTGCCAAACAACTTTGCTGATGACGGTGAAATGTGTCTGTAGGTAAACCTATATGGTTGGCTACTGCGAAATTATTAAAAACTGCTGCAGCGTATTGCGGCTGTGAGTCATCATGAAGATATGAATCACTGGTGGCCTACCCATCTGGTGGATGAGCTTGCGATGAAATCGAAGGTTAGATTTAGCTGTGGCAAGGTTTTCAAGATTATTTTGTCTGGACTGCTTGTTTTGTTTACGAGTGTTATTTTTGCCAGATATCCTATAGTTGCTGCTAACTGCTGAGTTTTAATAAATTCCGAGGGCAGAATTGTAAAACTATTATTTTATTTTACGATGTTAGGAATTTGTATTATTCTGGTATCGTTGCTATAAGTTAGATGATATGTGACGAAGAATAAGATAAATAAATGGGCTCTTATGTTGTTCAATTTAGACGAGAGACTAGCCAAAATGAATAACGAAGCAATTTGAGACGAACTGCAGGTTAGGAACTATCATGAATTGGAAGATATAGTAATGTTTGATTGTTGTGATTTGAATGTAGATTGCTAGGATGAAATAGGATGGTTTTCTATCTAAACACTAAAGCGTGGAAAGTAACGAGGTCTGATGGAATGAAATAAGTTTTTTTATCAATGTAACTTCGCGAAATTGGGATGACCAAATAGAATTCTTGAATATCTTAGACTTAGCTATTCAATTTCGTTTTCTTATGACTTGTCATTTCGTCTGAAGTTGCACGTTGGAATCTCACTTTCATATCGTCCTTCGTTATCTATAAATGTTCGAGGCCTGTCACTAGACTATGCTTGGAAATAGAGTGAAGCATTTTGTGTTTTAAAGCTGTTGCCACACGTATGTACTGTGCGTGTCTCTGAGCAGCTGTTGGTTTACGTGTTGCAGGATCCATGGTGCAATGATAAGTTGCACCTTCGATATGTGAGTTTCTGTTTAACTTAAGTTTGCTGTGGTTATCTGGGTGATTTACAATTTCTTTGTGTATGTTTGATAACTTGCTGTCTTGTTTTGCATAGAAGTTGGAAAAATTAATGATTATACCTTAGGTAAAAGGCATAACGTTCTATGAGCAAACTTCAAAAGTGTTTCAATTTATGATTAGATATTTACATACTTTGATAATTTAAACATGCGTAACTAAAGACTCGTACATTATGCGTAGTAAGTCTCAACTCCATAAAACAGTAAAAAAGTCTCTGCTTCCATATTTTGTTGTTTGTATGCTTTTGGATATCAATTGACGATTTTAAGGTAAATATTTGAAGAATGGAATCTGTAATTTCCAACAATTGGCATGTTAAACAATGTTTTTCAACTTTAACATTCTATAAAAACGTCAGGTTTAAATGTGAAATACCATTCAGATTTGCAAGTCTGCCAACTGTCAGCTTTACACATGCTTGTACATGTAGGGTTGATTACCTACTCTGCTATTTATAAAGTTAAAGAAACATTTTATTGTCTAGCCTTGTGCCAGTGAAGCCCATTGCAGTTTCATTCATTGAAAACATTATAGGTTACTGACATAGCTGCTACTTGTATTCATCAAGCGTGGTTTATCTCCGATTGTTTTGCACATCTTTAGAAGTAGGTCTGCGACATTGGCCTGTTTCTCTTGCCACTGTTGTTCATACATTTTAGTCAAACAAAATTATTTAGCAGATTGTTGGAAGAACTGTTTGAGCATTACCAGAGCCTCTTAAGTTGTGTACACTATATAATGTGCCATGAAAGTTTGTTCACCAGTTTTCCATCTAACATTATTATAATTAAAAAGGGAATATCTTTGATTTTGATTATCAAAGTCCAATCTGTGCTACTGCATGCTGATTTTCTACTAGCCATGATTGCACTCCTTCTACACTTAGCTTTTCATTTTGATTAGTTTTATCTTTTTGGAAGCAGGATGTTCAAGCTATTATTGATTTACGAAAATAGGTCTGTGTACAAGTGACTGCATATTATAACTCCCATCAGTAGTATTGCAAATTCAAATGCATTGTTGTTAAGTGTTTATCGAATAACCATTCTGTTTCAGTTTGTTGTTATTCTTGGCATCTTAACAATGCTTTTGACTTGATTTATTGATTAGCGACCTTATGCATTTTGTGACGTCCATGTAAATCCGTAACATTGGTAATCTTTTCAAGACACATGGCTAATAAAGTTTTTAGCTAGATATTAAAATAATACTAGTGTTACCAAACATTTTCTGTAGTCTTCTATTTAAATAACGCTATATAAACTCGGTGAGGCAAACTAGACTTTTATGTAATAACTGCAATTACAAGGGCAAAGTCCTAAGATATCCATAGTGCGTAAATCCTCATTTTATGATGTACTCATCCAGTGGTAATTATATATTTCTGTTACTTACAACGAATGTACTGTTTGGTTTTTCAGGCAAGACGTTGATTTTGGAATTATAATTCATATTTTGATTTTATAATGCAGTGCTCAAAAGTATAGAAAACGGATGAATTCCAAGAAAAATGAATATCTTAAAAGCTACGTTATGCATGTGTAGATGGATGAGTTATTTAAAAATGAATTTTGTTAAAAGAAATTGCTCGTAAATTGCCCTCAATAAATTTTATCTTAAATAAATGAAATAAAAATTATACGATTGAACCAGGGAATTGAGAAATTTATTAATCAATCATATGTCGACATCTGGCACAAATTATGTTTTCCATATTGTTAGAGGGTCACGTCTGTACACTTGTAAGGTGTCATTTGTAATGTTGTGCTATTTTTAATGAAAATAAGTCAGAAATATCAGGTCAGCTGTTGTGTCGTTGAGTTATGTGGCATAGTGGTGACATTATCCACATGGCAATCGGGATACCTGCATTCGAAAATTGCTATCCAGACTGTTCACGGTTTTTCACAGCTACCCCCAGGCAAATGCTGGGGTAGGTAGTTCTGCCTAAAATCGGCCATGACCATGCTCCTTCTCTTCTTCGGATCACATCGCCTCCCTATAATATACCTGCATGTGGCTTATTATGCTACACTGACAAATATAACAGCACATGAGGTACAAAAAATTGCATTTCAACCTTCTGATGCCAAGACAAAGACTAATTAATGCAATTAATGATGGTCGTCCAATAATCGATTCAGACGTCAAGACCAAAACCAAAATTAACCAATTCCTTTGACTGCTAAGTAAATGTTATCGTTGATTGCATATTGACTTATAGTAAACTAGTTTGTTGTATGTCAAGTATTTGTTTAAAGACGAGCATGGATTCGTGGAAAAATCTGTTTTCAATTAATTTTTGTTTTTTTTACTTCTCGTTTTTAGCAAATATGACAAGTTGAAAGGCCTCTACCACCATGTTTGGGGTCGCGATGGAAGCCGGTCCCAAGCAAGTTCTCAGTCCAGAGAGCGCAGCAGCTATTGCCTTTTTCGACCAGTTTGTCAATGCGCAGACGTTTAAGGGAGTCCTGGGAACGTTTCGTTTGTTATGCGATTCTCTTCGCATCAAACCGACAAACTTTCCAAACTTCTACCCCAAACTGAAAGCAAAACTACGGTCATGGAAAGCAAACGCTCTGTGGGCTAAGATAGAGAAACGTGCCAACCACAAGTGTTACAATCGAGGAAAAGCGTGTGCCAACACCAGGGTGAGTGTCTCATATAAATTAACAGTAAAAACGCTGGGAAGAACACCACAAAGTATAGTTGGTTAGCCCACTGTTGACTTTAAGCCAAAAATGACAATAGCGCTATTTAGTACATGCGGTTTTCCATTAGAAAATTGTGTTGCTTGACCACATAAAAATTACATTCATTCAGTAATAAACATGTTCATAGCAATAAACATCTTCTATGTCAATCCTTTCATTTTAGATTGAGTCACACTATGATAAGATTGTCAAAAATGATTTCCACGTACATATTCTTTTTATCTCTGGAATAATATTCAATATCGTCGCGAGAGTGTATTTATGTCAAAATTTGTTCCTGGAAAATAAAATGTTGCTTGATGGTAGTTTTAGTGCCTGTATCAAATGTGTATAGCTCTGATGGGTTAATTTTTGAACCTTAGTATTCATGCAGTTGGAATTTTGGTTAAATTTGTTTATTTCTTGTTTTTATGTTTAGGTACTAATCATTGGAGCCGGACCATGTGGCTTGAGAACTGCTATCGAAGCTCAACTGCTAGGCGCCAAGGTAGTAGTCATCGAGAAACGAGATAGGCTATCGCGTAACAATGTACTCCATCTGTGGCCTTTTGTCATACATGATCTCCGAAATTTAGGAGCAAAAAAATTTTATGGAAAATTTTGCGTTGGGGCAATTGATCACATTAGTAAGTTTCGTACATCCAATACACCGCATTTTTTACCTTCGTAAGCTTTTAATGGTATGCTTTCTTAAAATCCAATTAGGTATCCGACAGCTCCAATGTGTTCTTTTAAAAGTTGCTCTGCTTATTGGTGTGGAAGTTCATGAAAATGTGTCATTCGATGATTTAATAGAGCCACCTTTAGACCAGTCACAAGAGAGTAAGAAAAACATGTTCAAGTAGAAACTTGTATTAAATAAAAATGACTTGCATTTGTTGTATTAAACCGATTACATTTCTCTTTATTTATTTAGGAATTGGATGGAAGCCATTAATAACTCCACGCGATCATCCAGTATCACAGTATGAATTTGATGTGCTGATCGGTGCTGATGGAAAAAGAAACACTTTAAAAAGTAAGACTTTCTAAAGTTAGTTTCCCTAAATCAGTTGTAGATTAAGGAATGATTTTGTTTCACTCTGTCAAAAGACTGAAGGAAACTTTACATATATCAGTTCATTTTAAAATGCTAAATGATTGGACACTATGCTACTAGGTTTTAAACGAAAAGAGTTTCGTGGCAAATTGGCCATTGCCATCACTGCCAATTTTATCAATCGACACTCCGAGGCCGAAGCACGGGTCCAGGAAATAAGCGGCGTGGCTTTTATCTTTAACCAAAAGTTCTTCCAAGATTTGAAGGAGCACACTGGAATCGATTTGGAGAATATTGTGTATTATAAAGATGAAACCCACTACTTTGTTATGACAGCCAAAAAGTACAGCTTAATTGAGAAAGGCGTCATTCTTAATGTAAGAAATTATTTTGGAATACATTTTTACATTTTTTAAACAATTTTTAGTTACAAGTTTGTTGATGATTTCAATGAAATATTTCAGGACTATGCTGACACAGCAAAGCTTCTTGCTCCCGACAACGTCAGCAGAGAAGCCCTGTTGGAATATGCGAGGGAAGCTGCAGAGTTTTCCACAAATTTTCAGATGCCCAATTTGGAATTTGCGGTAAATCACTATGGACAAGCAGATGTGGCCATGTTTGATTTTACGTCAATGTTTGCTGCTGAAAGTGCCTCTCGTGTAGTGGAAAGGAGAGGCCATAAGTTACTGCAGGCACTTGTGGGTGATAGCCTTCTTGAGGTAACTTGATAGAAGTTTTATTTCCTGAATGACAAATTCAATAATTTGCAATTTAAAATTTTTAACAAGTGGAAACAAACTTATTTTCTATGTTATTTTAGCCTTTTTGGCCTACTGGATCTGGATGTGCAAGAGGTTTTCTTAGCTCATTGGATGCATGCTGGATGATTCGTAGTTGGTCTCTAGGATGTATGACACCTTTTCAGGTGGGATATGTTAACATTACCAGCTGCACAATAACTGATTTGTTCCATTTAACATGTTAATAATTGCATTGATGCTTACTGTCTGTATCGCATGATAGGTTTTAGCTCAACGTGAAAGTATCTATCGGTTGCTAGCGCAAACGACGCCGGAAAATTTGAGCAAAGATTATAACGATTATACCATTGATCCAACGACGAGGTATCCAAATCTAAATTTAAATGCAGTTCTTCCTGTTCAAGTGAAGGGATTGTATGACACTGACAGTGACCTTAAAGATGAGCCTTTGGAAATTATTTTACCTAAGAAAAAGCGAAAAAGGGGTATGTTTTGAATTTTGGCAATTTCAAAGATTTATCTTCTATTTGCGTGCCTAACCATCTGCTTTGCTTTAATATTTTGTATCTAGATTCACATATTCACCCTGATACACTGCTTAGCTGGTGCCAGCGCCAAGTTATTTTATATAGAAATGTTTCCATTGAAAACATGACAATTTCATGGCAAAACGGTCTGGCTCTCTGTGCAATCATTCATCGATATCGGCCGGATCTCATTGATTTTAATTCCTTACAAGAAGATGATGCTGAAAAAAATAACCAATTGGTATGAAGCGGTTTTTTTCTTCTCTGCCAAATGATTGGATTATTTTATCCGAATATTCAGTGTTATTTAATTTTACTCTTTTATATTTGCTAGGCGTTCGATGTGTGTGAAAGGGAATTTGGCATTTTACCCATAATGACTGGCAAAGAAATGGCGGAAAGCTCTATTCCTGACGCATTAGCGATAGTTTCCTACATTTCCCAGATTTACGATAATTTTAGAGGAGAAATTCCTTATGTTGGTATGAATTTAAAATTTTATTTTGTGTTATACAAAGCTAAATTCTACTATATATGTATGAAATTAATAAAAGTAATAAACTCCAATAAAATTTTATTTTTTCTAATATTTTTAGCACGAGCACCTCTTACTGATTTGTCTCCAGAAGATAGGCCTCCCAGTCCTTCAAGGAAATCTCCCAGCAACAGATTTTCGTTTTTTTCAAGGCTTGGTCAGAGGCTTGGTTCCAAAAAGCGGTATTCTGTAGACAAAACGGACCAAGAGATCGACAAAGAGAAATTGGATGCTTTGAAACGAGCCAAAAAGAAACGTTCTCTGGAAAGAGATAGGGCTCTTTTCATATTGGTATGTTTACAGAAAAAAATATTATATTTTTAAAAAAAACTGCTAATGGCATGATTTAATGGGATTTCATTAATAAGTTGTTGCCATTCCTTTAGAATAAGGATTCAGTACAGCCAACGTTGACTAGTTATAAAAAGAAAGAAGAGACTACTATTGAAGATAGGGAAAACTTTAATACCAGAGTGAAAGACCTAGAAGAAAAGTTGTATGGAACTGGTCAAAAATTTGTTCCTTCACCATCTAATGCTCCAAAAGTAGGAAAAATTGGTCGTGGAGATTGGAATGTGAAAATGCTAGAGGAACGATTAAAAGGAACCAAACCCACAGCTAAGAAGGAACGCGTTGAAGTTCCAAAATGGAGTCGGGATATATTTCAAGACAAGGTAATGGTGAAATTTTTTTTGACAAGTTTTGCACGCATCTTTTGGAGGTTGACTGGGCTCAATTAAGTCTAATTTCATTGACTGGTAGTGACAATGAATACTACAAAGTAATGAAACAGCAAAAGGAAATTAGAGTTAAAAAATTAGTGCAGTTGGACATTAAGATTCCCTGTTGTACCATGCAAATTAGTGGGATATTTTTCAGGAAATGCAGCTTTAGCCTAACATGGACGCTCATTGTTCACCGGCAGGAACATTGAATTATTTATGTTATTTAATGATTGATTAAATTGAGAGATGTTGCGATTCCATGGTTGAAAAAACGTTAGCTCAAAAAGGAAGTTCTTTGAAATTGCAGCTGCGAGCATTGAACCAGAAACCAAGATCTGACTCTCCAGAAGAACCAGCTAAATTTACAGATTTTGATACGAGATTACATATGCTTGACAAGAAGCTTAAAGAAGGCAATAATCTGGAGATTGGTCAAAGAGGAATGAATAAAGTGTCAGCAATGGCTGAACACATTTCGGCCACTCTTGAAATGACGCCTCAACCATTGCCTCTGCAAAGATCGGTGAGTACTTATTTAGTGAAAATGGAAACTTTACAAATCAAGTGGCTAACGGTTCATTTCCTAAATGGGTTTGGCAGAATTCCAAAACTTCGTTACCAGTGGTTAACGTGCAGAATGCTAGTGAAGTCTGCCACTTTTGTAGCAAACGAGTGTATTTGATGGAAAGGCATAGCGCACAAGGGAAATTTTTTCACAGGGGCTGTTTCAAGTGTGAATATTGCAATGTTAGTTTACGTCTTGGAAATTACGGCATGGGAACGGATGGACCCTATAATGGTAAGTCTTAATTT
This sequence comes from Julus scanicus, assembly GCA_034698625.1. Taxonomy (NCBI): domain Eukaryota; kingdom Metazoa; phylum Arthropoda; class Diplopoda; order Julida; family Julidae; genus Julus; species Julus scanicus. Next base: position 27,566 of record JAQGBW010000469.1, on the reverse strand, counting down.
CAAATAATACCATAGCCTTAAATGCTACTTGAAATGTTTGTCCACATTTTTTATACTTCTTGACATAAAAAATTAATTTCTCACGTTTGTTTTTCAATGTTTAAATCGTTAGAGTGAATCGTATGATCTCACATTTTAAGCTTCAAAACATTGTTTTATTATTGTATCTCATGTTTAGGGAAATTCCTATGCATGCATCATTTCAACATGCGTGTAATTCCACGTAGGAGGCCTTCTGCCGAACATGGAAAAGAAACGAAGGTTATTAATGTTATTAATCAATTTAGAGGCATTGAAACAGTGTCCAGATTAAAGTTATCCATTATTTTTATTTCTTAAATATTGTTTCCCTTACTCTTTATTTATGTTATGTTACCTTGCAGAGGAATGATCGGATAACGCCTACGAAACTATCACCTCTCTCTCCAGGAGGTAATCTGGACATCCCTGATTTGGGATCAAGTAAAATGCGTGGTGGGCAAAGTTACTTATAATTTCATTGTTATACTGCATTTTAGTTAGAATGTTGGTTATCTAAAATCATTTTAAATTGTTGCAGGTATTACACCTGAGAGAGTGGAATTCGAAAATACTTTAGACCTTACTTCAGAAGAAGAACTTTTAAGTGAGATCGACGAAGACGATTGGACGGAACGTAATTTCGGAAATTCAGCAGCCGAGAACGATTCTAGCGAGGAAGAATCTGATTTCAGGTAAGATCACCTTCGCTAATTTATAAATTAACTGTGCACGGAATAAAAAAAATGTTTCCTCCTGAGACTGGATTTCAGCTTATTTTTATTCACTTATGAAGCACCCAATTTGCTTATTTTAGGGTGCAGGTTTGGTGTAAACTCATTTGTAATCCCTTCTGCATCTCCTATTCTAATTCTTGCCAATACCTTAACGCTGTTATACCCATTTCTGCCTGATTAAAAATTCGCTTAATTTATCGTCTTTACCTCTCCTCAATTTCTAGAAAACCTCTCCCTATGCATGTTGGACCCCTTCCACCTATTTCTCTCATCTCTCGGTATTCTAACATCTGTAATAATGAAAATTTCCCAATGAATCGTTTTGTCCTTTCATGTTACATTTTGGGTGTATATCTTGTATTTATAGTTCAGACGAAATGAAAGATGAAGAGATAGAAGAAGCCTTACAGAATTCGCTGTCTTCCGATCAAACTTTGCAGTTGGCAGAAACATGGAAAAGACGTCATTTCAGACACAAGGGAAATGAAGTAGACTTGGAGGAGCTCGATTCCGACGAGGAATACGACGAAAGCGATGATGACATCAGCTACGAGGAGTATGAAAACGAAGGTGTGTGTTGTGTCGATATACTTTTGGTATTTAGTGGTTTCTGCTTTATCTTGTGCCTAATGTTTTGCCTTTTTGGGCGACAAATTTATCATGACGTGCAAGAGGGAACTGGCTTTAACGTGTGGGAGAGTCTCATCCACATGTTTGGTTTTGCTGATACGCTTTATTTATAGTCTACAATTCATAATTGCCAAATTGCTATCAATGTGATATTTTATTCAAATATTTATATTTAATTTTATTCGCTTTATTTAGCCATTATTGATATTAGACTTGAAGAATTGCTCATAATATACATTAGGGGCCTTACCTCCAATCAGATATGCAAGTGGGGTTACTCCGGTGATAATTATTTCGTGAAAATCTTGTGGTTTGGCCAGTTATGACTTGCCCTGTGATCAGTTATGCAACAGCATGCGTTCATTTTAAAATATAATGTGTTTTTAGGTGCCTGTAGGTTTAGGGAACTTTTCGTGTCTTATGGACACTGTTCAGTTACATTTGCATGTGGCCATGAAGTACTTATAACCACTAGCTTCAAAGATCTCAGTATATTTTAGACGGTGATAGTCATTTATAATTGTTGTTTTATTGGTATCTATCTCGTGTTTGATTTTGGAAAATGAATGGGTTGATATCTTTAAATATTCTGTTGAACTGCAAAGATTTCAACTATTCTTTTAAGCTTAAATGCGTACACCAAAACTTTTATCAGGATTATATTACATTGTCGGGAGTTCTTTGTAATATTCTGTTATTGCAATTTTGCAATGGGATTCAGCTTTTTGTTTTCCATTATATTCTTGATTTCTATAATTGAGACTTGGATTCTGGTATAATCTTAAGTTGTGATACACAATCCCGGTTGCTGAACGTTAAATGCCATTGTTTTTATTCTTCGTTGATTATTTCTTATTATTTATTATTGTCATGTTATTCATTAAGTTAAATTTCATGAAGCATTTTGCTCAAAACTGTCTTGGACTGTTAAGTGGTGCATTGATTCGGTTGCCTAATTTATTTTTTAATGGTACGTGATGGTGTTCTATGAATTTTATTTTTTTGGAACCTTTTATGGAAATAAATTAAATTTGAAAAAAAAACAAAAAAAAACATGAATTACTATATTTGTGTTGGAAAGCCAGTTTATTGTCCAAATCGAATTCTTTTGTGCACATGCATGTGTTGTACTTTTCTACAAATGTGATAATACTTGGTAGAATATTTGCTTATTAAATAAATTCTCTACATTTACTTTTGAGTCAATGACAATTTATTGAAAACGCTCATTTCAAATGTTCAACTGATGAATTTGTTACAATGAATATTTTAAAAATGTGTTAGATGACATAACGTCTTTTGAAGCATTTTTTGTTGAGTGGGAATTAGTTTGTGAGAAAATGTATTCATTAGTTGCGTTTTGAAGCGAAACATCCAAATAAAGGAAAAAAAAAATACTGTGATTCAATAGATTAACTCGGAATAGTTACACTAAATGCCATATTATAAATACAGTAATAGATTGATCATTTTTGTTTGGCTGGCTTTTCAACACTTGTAACAGTAATTGAAGAACTAAATTTGGTTTTATGAAACCTAGTTTTCACTGTGCATGTAACTGATCTAAATTTAATGTTTATAATTCTCGATTAAATAGTAGCAAGCTAAACCTTTTAATTGCAAATTTTCCATCACATCTTTTATATAAAGCCGATTGTTTCGTTTTCACTTTTGTTTTTTAATGCAATTCTGTACAACAGGAGGAGGGAATCTACTCTTTTATATAATGCCAAGTTTGGAGTCAGCTGGTGTGCTCAAATTTAGGATTTTTGTCAATATTTATTTGTTGTTAATCATGTTTGGTCGTCATCTTAACTGGATTTTTAAAATTTCCTACTTAAATCTGCTAATTCTAAAAACTAATCTGATTATTGTCATGCACATACTATCTCTTTATTCAGTTCTCAACAAAACTAATGATTAGTGTTATTACAACTAATTCTAACTAACTTTATCTTAATAATTATACATTGAATATCTTTTTAATATATGCGTGTTATGTTTTAGATAGAATACAATAGCAGTTTATATGTTGATCGATTTGTGATTTGTTTCAGATGATGAAAGTACAGCAACAGAAGGCGAAGTGCAGGATGGAGCAGGAGAGGGTCCCAGTGAGCACATACCCACTCCAAGTGATGAGATTGCTAAAGATGGAGACGTTGAATTGAAAGTTCCACTAAAGACAAACAAAAATTGGGAGTCGGTTGATTATCAAAAACTGAAGTCAAACGAAGAATCTGGTAGGTTTTATTTCGATTATTATTAAAAATCATGCTGTAGTCAAAATAATCCTAGTGAATTTTGCGAATTATACTTGCCAGTATTTTTGTAAAAGGTCCATACGTTAACTCGTAAATCATGCTAAGTCAACATTCAAGAAAAAACATCCTAAAGTCTTAAGCGTTTCAGTTGGATTATTAGTAACTTGTTTTGGTAATTTAACATTAATTGTTAACAAATTATTTGCGTAGAATTTTACACAATTAGAAATAAAGTAAATTTTTCAAAATCTTTTAAAGTGTGCAACTCATGGGTTCTGTGTTGCCAAAAAAAAAGGGCGTTGTGGCCGTTATCAAATGCTATTTGAATTTTTATTTCAAGTAAAATTTACTCTCAGAACATAATTCCGATTTTTCTTGTTGTTTATTTGTCGTAGGTTCCGAAGAAGATAACGACTCAAAGACTTCTGATAGTGAGTTATTTTCTGGGACTGACACAGAAACGGAATCTGACACAGAGGATGGTGATCAGGAAGAATGCGAGCAGGGTATCGAAGGAGATAGAGAAAGCGATGCCGATGAAAATGGAGTAAATATTTGCCGCACTCGTAACAGAAGGCGAAGGCATTTTATTCCAACTATTGTTATTGACGAGATGACCGCTAATCCCCTTAATGAAGATGATGATTCCTATTTCACCACGTTGCAAGAACAAAACTTACAAGCCGAAAAGACACTGGGAGATTTAATTCATGAGCAAAACGAACAAATAAGTGAGTCAGCCGTCCAAACACCTGTAACTCCATCAGAGCCACACTTCATCCAAGACGAAATGTGCCCACTAGTGTCCTCTGGGAATCAATTAAGCTTCGATTTGTTACTTGATGACAAAAAGCGACATCTAGGCTCATCTAGGGAAAATGACCATTTAGACAACAGTATTTTTCCCAAGAAAGCTGATGCTGAGTTGGCCTCCACAAGTTCAGAATGCATCGAAATTCCAAAATCAGATGCTACAGTTGAACTACTGCAATCAACATCTGTTCATTTGGAAAATGTAGTTATGGACGTGAATCCTGCATCAACTCCCCAAGCTGTATTGGGACACAATGAACTCCATACATTGCAGCAAGAAAATGCACTTTCAGAGAGGATTCCAAGTGAAACTGGCAAAAACCAAAGGCCAAACTCATTTGTGGAAAACTTGAAAACAGTGGAGCAAATTGGAAACATCCGAAGTGGTGAACCGATTGTTGCAACTGTACAATGTGAATCTGATAAAAACGCGTTCGTGACAATGGACAACAACTCCAAACTTACTGTACAAAGCAAATCCCAAGAAGTTATCGCTAGTCTTCCGGATCTTCCGAAGGTGAAGGATAATGAAAAAGATATGTGCATTACTGGAAATTCTGCAACAGAAAGTCCCACATTGAAAATGATGTTAAAATTAAAAGAGCGTTATTTACTAGGAAATTCTACATCCCCAGAGCCCAGCTTCTCTATTGTTACCCCTTCTCTTAATACTCAAGTTACTCCCTCTAAGCTGGATCCGGTCGTGAAAAGTTTCCTAGAAGTCATCAGCGAAAAGCAAAGAATGTTATCACCTGCTCTCACGCCTTCCCAATTTTCACCCTCATCTTTAATTTCATCATCATCAGAGCCATCAAATTTGCAAGGCAGTTCGTCGTGGTCAAGATTTTCTCCAGTGTCGCCATTAGGATTGTACAACACTTCTGGCAGCATTAGCCCATCTAGCGACTCAAAATCAGTTGATATTGGGTGTGAAAAGAAGGAAAATAAACCTGAAACACTATCTGTCAGTGAAACTTCACTTCAAGAATGTGATGTTATTGCCGTTGAGGCAATTTGTGGAAGTGGAATTTCTTCAGTTATTGAAAAACCTGCTCTAGACGCTATTTGCGACATTACTGAGGAAAAACACTGTGTGATCGATAACCCACCCCAAAACGAAGGGACTGATGCTAACTGTTCACAATTACAAAATATCGACCAGGATACAGCACCGGCATCTGAAAGTGGCAATTTGCTTTCAACAAATGAACAAAAAGAAGATGGGTGTCATGATGAGAGCAATTCTGATATTATACATGAGAGAGAAAATGAATCATTGTATGTGATCCCATCCCCTCCAGAAGTTGTTGACATAAGTCCTGATACGGTTAGTAATGAAGACATACAGCAGCAGTTGCAGGAAAGTGAAAATTGTGAAACTGTGCAAGTGGATACAGGATCGGTTCCAAATGTCGAAAACGGGAACATCTTGCCTATCACTGTCTCCATTGAGGAGCAACACCAATCTTTGAACAATGACCCAATTGGCCAAGTTGATAATAAGGAGGACGAGATGAGAAATATATCTTTGGATGACTTAAATTTTGATAACATAGACTCAAGATTCATCACGTTTCGTGACAAATTGGATTCCAACTGGACAGCTAATGATGATATAACATTAACTTGTATGGAAAACGATAACGATAAAGTTACTGAAGTCGATATTGAGAAAAACAAAGATTTTTCAAATGAATGTGATTCTAGCGATAATTTAATTTGCAATGAATCAAAGCCTTTGGACAATAATTCTTCTTCAGAAATTACGACTGAAATCAAATCTGAACCAATTAGTGTTACGGCAAATCATAACGACAGTAAAACAGAATTAAGAGTCTCCACCGAAGAAAAACAACCATCAATCATAGAAAATAAAAATGAACATTTACATATGGTTGGCCATGAAGATGAATCCTTGAAAAACGAGGAGGATGATTTAATGGGAATGCTTTCAAGTTCAGTTTCTTCAGATTCTGATACAACGCCAAGCTTGGATGAAAGCATTTATACGACACCACAGGCAGTTATAAAACCAGCACCCAAACAATTGAGCTACTTGGGTCATTTTGCCGAACACAGCTTCCCGTTTGGAGGTGTACGGGATTCCATAGATATTCGTAAATCAGCCATGAAGAAAGGTCCTGCAACTATTATAACCTCTCAGAATGGCAGCTATGTGTTGGATGATAAGCAGTTAATAGTTGGCATTTCTCCAATGCAATCTGCAATCTTCACAAAACAGTCCCAAGAATCAGAAACTAGTAACATACCTAAAGATATCAAGAATGGGGAAATTGTTGACGAAATTCCGTTTGCTGACGAGGAATCTTCTCAAGATTCATCGGAGAGGACTCCGAAGAAAGATGCATTTAGCACACCCAAGACAACTTACAGACGGCCATTGCAAAGGCCTTTGAGCATGATAGAAACACGGTCATCGTTAAGTTCTCCGTTGCTTGCAGCTAAAAACGTGGTTCTACCTGACACCCCTTTAACCAAACCGGAAATGTTTTCCACTCCTGGCACTATGGTTGAAGCCATCGAGGATTTGCGGCAGCTACGAACGGTTGAAAGAGAAAAAGCGAGGCAGCTGGCTCGAGAGAGAGCTCGTTTGAAGAGCGACGAAGAGCTGGGATTGAGAATCGTAGATTATAAAAAATTAAGGAAAAAATACCAGAAATCTGATTTCAATCCCTCATCTGATATTCAAGAAGAGAGGGCAAATATGGAAGATACACTGATGGAAGGAGAACTGTTGTTTTCTTCTCACGATATTGACAATATGGGAATTCCAATGTCACCCGATTCCATGGAGAGCTCAGAGAAAGTAATCTTTCCTGATTCTAAAACGTCTGGTTCTCAGTCATCTTCACCTGACTCTGAAGTGTTTGAAAACAATTCTCCGCTAGTTTCACCCTGCGACATTGAAAAAACGTCTTTGTCTCCTACATCTGAGTGTACTGATGCCGTGCCAAAGTCCAGTAGCATTGGTAGCAGTATGACAGCTAGTTTTTCTGAAGCCAACAAGGACACAACTCCTACCTCTGGAAGTGCATCATTAACATCAAAGACGGATTGTGCGGCTTATTTAGAACCTGAATTATCCATTGAAGAGGTTGATCTGAAAATCTCCACTGACAGTAACCTGAAGAGCACCAGTAGTGGCAGTAGCATCGCCAACAGCCCGACAAAGACCAAAAGTAGTAGCTTACCTGGTCTGATTTCGAGGAAAGAAAAGTCAAAAAGTCACAAGGCTGATGGCACTTCCGTAGATAAATCAGATAAAAGCAAGCCTAAAGAGAGGAAGAGTCTGCTCTCCATTTTTGCAAATTTTGGAAGATCTGATTCACTTAAGAGTAGGACAAAAGAAAAGGAAGATAAGGATAAGAAGAAGGAGAAGTCTGGGAGCAGTTCGCACTCACAAGCCGGAGTAGCGGATTCACTGCACACATCAGCAATCTCACCGTTAGAAGGTGCAGGGTTGAAAGTCGATGGTACACCTAAAGAAAGTCGATTTCCTAAATTAAGGCTGGCAAGATCAAAGGAAAAAGCCAAGGAAAAGCGCAAGCAGAAATATTTGGCACACTCTCAAGAAGAAAATGTTCTGTCACCTAACAAGGATGTTCCTCTTGCATCAAGGGAAACAACCCCTTCTTCTAAAGAAACTACATCTTCCTCAAAAGAAACTACTTCCTCATCTAAAGACACAACTCCATCACCGAAAGAAACGACTCCGGCACCTAAGGAAATCTCGCCAGCCAAGGAATCTGCACCATCCCATGAAGAAATTAAATCTCCACCATCTAAAGAAGGTGCTTCTTCATCATCAATGAGCGTGCCCCAAGTTAATGCTGAATCTAATACACAAAATAGCAGTGCTGGCGCAAAATCGTCAGAAATGACTTTCGATAAGCATGCCTTGATCGCATCGTTGGCATCAATCTCCAGGCTGATTCCTTCCGAAAATAAACTTGAAAATGGTGTGGCACCTCAGGCATCAGGTGAAGATTGTAGTTCCACCTTGCAAATCTGATTTATCAGTCAACATTAGCTTTGTATTTGCTTACTGTAATGGTTTCAATATTTGTAGAGGATAGTTTCTCGGATCCAGAAGATGACACCACGGAGGAAAAATCGCCCGCGTCTTCCGCCTTTAACTCCAAAAAATCCAAGGCCATGTTGGACGAAAGAAAACGAAAATACGAACGCATTGCACAAAGAATGTATCGACAGCAAGAGCAAAAAAGGCTGAGGACGGCTCAAGAAATTCAAAGGCAGCTAGAAGAATTGGAGGTTAAGCAGCGGGAATTAGAAACGAGAGGGGTCCAAGTTGAAAAGGCCTTACGAGGTGAGGGGAAAGGTAGGGATACCTATATCCATTAAAATATTATGCAGCAAATTACTGGGTTCGTTTGCTATTTGAAGGTTTGAACAATGTTTTAGATTGGAAAATTTAAAATTTTCAGGCCAAGATGCTAGAAAAGAGGAACCAGAGTTGATGGAAGAATGGTTTCATTTGGTTCATTCAAAGAATGTTCTTGTTCGAAAGGAGCAGGAACTAATGGTGAAAGCTAAAGAATTGGAATTGGAAGACAGGCATAGTCGACTTCAGAACCAATTACACCAACGCATGGCTATTGATGGTACGATTGTAATTATTGCGCGGGGATTTCACAGCTTAGACGGGTTATTTACAAAAGTGGCATTTTTTTATTTTTATTTTAGATTCCACAAAAACGCCAGAAGAAATTGACGAAGAGGGTCGCATTTTAACGGAAATGTTAGAAATAGTAGACCAAAGAGATACTCTCATTGCACTGCTGGAAGAAAATCGCCAATCGTAAGTTGTCATAAATGATGTTTAGTTTAGGCCTTCTGATTTAAGGTGATATTTATTTTATAACCAATCTCATGTTGCAGTTATCAAGAACAAGATCGAGATCTTGAACTAAGCATGCAAGCAAAAGGATTGAAGTTTACATCATCATCAAAATCATGATTTTAATTTTATTTTAATACCGAATATTCCTTCTGTGGGATTTCTATGAAAGGCAATATGCCATGTTCCGAAGAACACATTGTCTTTCAACATTTTTTATTATTTTCTTTGTTTTGTAAAAAACTATTTTCACACACTTATGTATATCATGTTCTGGTTACCTTACAAGCTTTGCAAGTAAAGCACATAACGAGCTTATTCTTCTTCTTGTGATTACAAACCTCCCTTTCTGTCTTATTCTTTCTATTCTTCTGTAAAAAGCATTTCTGGCAGCATAGTCAGGCTGTGATCTGTTACATGTCATTTGTTGCCTTTGCCACCTACCTCTTTAACCGTGTTATTACATTTTAACTTATTGCCTTAGTAAATACGCTAGCAGCATTTATTTCAAATATCAGCCATTTAATCTAGGCTGATTTAAGCAATTCTAGGTTAGCCAGAACAGTTCACCTTCCCGATTCTATCCATAGATATTAAGAATTTTAGAAAAACTCAAAGATTTAAAGAAAATATAAAAATCATCCTAATAAATATAAATCCTATAAAATACGACCCAAATGGCATGCTACTAAGCAAATATTAATTAACTAGTGTGCTTGCAGAAGGTTTAGTGCAGCTAATTACGCGAAGCAACATTTTTGAGGCCGTGGAATATTTGTCCTTTTTTAGTTGATTGAGTGCAGTTTTGTTTTTTGACTGTGCATTATGGCACTATATTTTAGCATTTCCAAGATGAGGTCTTTTTTATAGAAAATGAATGTGACTTTGTGTGTATTTGAGTGAAATCATAAAAAAGGCCACTATGCATAATTTTCTTACATGTACATTGTATTTTGCTTTTTAAAGGCTGCATATTTTCTTCATGCAACTTTGTGTGATAGTTTATTTATAGCAAGAAACATATATTTCTACCAATATAGTGTCTTTAATATTGTTGCTGATACCAAACTCATATTCCCAATAAATACAAAACTCAAAATTGCATTTAACCAATTATAATATCAACATGGCAACATTATCTATATATGACAGCAATTCAAAATATATTTTACCCTACTGTTTAAGAATTTACAAACAAATGTAACTAAATAAAATGCATGGGGAATATATTTCCATCTTGTTTTTCATTTTCATTTTTAAAAATAGCATCTATCCTGTATTATTCGGAAGCATTTAACAGAAGTTGAAGTTCATTATGTTCCATTATGTGCTGAGACGCAAGTAAAGAGAATTTCCACATGGTCTACGTTTACTAATCATACCTATCTTATGGAATGATAGAACAATGCAGCAGCTGGGATAAGTGTGTTCTATAAAATTTCTCACCTGCCGTGTTATTTCGTCGGCGATCAAAATAATTATATTTCATTCTATATCCTACATTGGGTCAGGTTCACGGAATATCAAATTGTTAGTGGAAGGTTGTTTGGAGGTAAGCACAACACTATTCTAACGATTCCCATTAATAAGTTAAATTAAACGGCTTCAATATGATCAACATTAAGGCAATACATCTGATGATATGTAAAGCTCGGATAATTGATGAATTCGTTCATCCAGCCACTGATATTTTTGTAACATTTTAATTGCTATTATACGTGTATACATAATTATAATGGTTTTGAATGTGATGTGTGTACAAGCAAAAATATTGGTTTAGCATAAAAGAAAATGCAATTTTTATTCATTTTTATTTTATGTCTATGCTAGAATTACAAGTAAAATTTTTTATATTTTATGACTTGTAATGAAGCGCTAGCGTTTAAAACTCGAATAGTACAAATCCATATTTATTATTTATGTTTCAAGACAAGTGCCTCGAATCTCCGTGCTTGCTCTTTCAAAAGTCATACAATTTGTGACACTGGATTTATAATTGTTCACAGAATACATGTTTTGGATAAAATGATAATCTTATACCACCATGTTACAATTTAATTTGTATAAAATTGCAGGTAAACAGGTGTCATTTAAAATTGGCATTGTTATACCAGGGATTCTTCCTCTTCCAACTCTTCTAGCTGCAATTTATGAAAAAAATCATGTAAGGTAAGGCTTCAAAGTATCATTTATTTTACGTAGGAAAAACTTCTCGATTCAAGAAACACTTTATTTTTGTCTATTGATTTCTTTAACAGTAAAATGTGCCACTTACCGTCAAATGATGCTCCTTAATATGGAAAACTTTAGATATCTTTTTTGTCATCTGAGCAAGTTTCCACCTATTTGGGTTGGGTGACCATTTATGTTTAGAATTGGCCTCATCTTTGAAAGTCTTGTGTTTTATTTTGACCTGTAGAAATGATAAGAGATGTTTTAAGATTGTAATTTGCATTTTTATATTTCATAGCTATGACTAAGAGAATATTCTATGCATACAAATAAAATCCATTCTTTGAAAACTAGTGTAAAGGTAATAATAAATTTTGTTTATATAACTGAAGAGAAATACCTTCTTGGTTAAATCACATTCCCTTTTGCTATGTGGGAAACATAGGAAACGTTCTGAAATGATAAAATAAATGTTTATTGGTGACATTGTTATAGAACAATGTTTATGTAATGTTCATAACTTACTAGTTTCTTTATCGTAATCAAAAGTTCTCAGGTTTAAGCGAACCCCACATTGTTGACATTTAAAACATTGCCGATGAAACGGTGTATCATATATGGTCATCTTTTCTGTCAGATAAACCCTTTTTTGACAGTAATGACAGTTCTCCAACATTTTATTCTTGAACAACTGTGGACAAGATCTCTGCAATGATTTAATGAATAATATTATTTAAATTATTTATATCGCCCGAACAGAGGGTTGAGGTAGTGAAGCCACTGTAATGTCCATAGACTTTAGTTCTATTATTACTTACTGTTCTGGGAATCCGCGCAATGGTATCATAATTTTCTACAGGGTATAATTTCTGTACCGCATTAGCAACAGTTCCTTTTGGAGGGATGTCCTCTTCCTTACCAAAATTCGTTTGAACGTAAACATTGATTGCTTCTACTAAATCGTTGGACCTTGTGTTCTGTTCATTATCCAATTTTAAAACCAATGAATGTCTCCTTCCTTTGATTCCATCTTTCTGATGTCTACTGGCAACCAGTGCAATATTGTGCAATCTAAGCTGTACTGGTGGGTCAACCTCTTCTTGTTCATCCGAATCGTTCTGTTCGGATATGGTTCTCATTTTGTCGACTTGTTGCCATTCCTCTTGGTTTTCTTCTTCGTTGTCTATGTCTTTAAACAATCTTTCAACTTCATAGAAGACATCGTCCAATTCAGGAGTATTTTTAGCAACCCGTAAAATGACGTCTTGCACTTCTTTATTTTTAAATAATATATTTAACGCTTTAGGGCTCTTTTGAATAAGCTGCATTGCTTGGGTTCTAAATTCAGGTTCCAATTGCGTCAGCGATGCTGGTCTAAGAAAAAAATTTGCTTTTTGGTACTCGAGATCCTAGAAATACATTTTGTTGGTATAAACATTATATGCCAAAAGTAACAGTGGACCATATGCTATTTCTTCTGGTTTTGATTAGAAAAATGTTCAGGAATTTAAAATCAACATTATTTCAGAAATTTAAAAAAATCCTTTTTTTTAAAAAACAAAATTAGTTTCCCCATGTATGTTTGTAGTCATTACTCCAGGAATAGAAATGTCAGGCTTAAAACATTAAAGTGAATGAATTTACTTATGACTTACTGTCTCCAATTCATGTTTTATACATTGTGTTGCGTAGGACTGCTCTTCAATTATGCTGTGCTTTCGGCAGTAAAACTTCCTTGTTTGCTCATCTTCTTTGTAAAATGTACTTTGAAGTCGCCTTTTGCATTCTGAACAACGCAAGCAGTTCTTGTGTACTGGATTCCCACTTACAGTAACAAATTTAACTGCATCATTGATCAATTTGTTACAAGCAATGCAACATTCTCCATTTGTCATACGGACAGTCATATTTGGAAGTGAACCCTGAAAAATAGGAAAAAAAACCCAGCTTAGCAAAATCAATTTAGTAGCTTAGCCGGCTTTTCTAGAATATTTTTAATTATTTAATTAACTAATTTAGTTTTAGCTCAGGAACTTGAAAGTCGTTTGATAAACTTTATATTACATGCTAGTTTGTATTTTCATTTACTCTATAATAGTGAATAGATTAACTAATGAAAAATAGAACATCTTGTAAAGGACAAAATAATGAGAGAATTTTTCATTATGAAATACGAAATTAAAGTCGTTCTTAAGAAAAGTACTATTAGAGGGGAACATTCTAAAGCTCACTGATATAACTTATTTATCATAATCTATTGATAGGCTATTAAGTTATAATAAAACTAAAAAGCAATTTTTATTTTTTGAATGATGTGGGAGTATTAGATAGCTATTTACTGATTTCTAAACTCAATTCAGTTATTTGAAGATGTGCATTGGGATTATCTTCCTACACATGTTTACTTCAAACTTTAGAATTCGTTGAAATTTTGGATAAGATTTTTCTTGCGTTATAGGATAATATTACGAGCATCAATTTTCTATTACTCTCAGTATTTTCAAAGTTAGATATGTTGTGACTATCCGTTTACTACTGCCATAAGCAATAGTAGTTCGATCGCAGTTTCATGATCTGGTATAAGCTATGTGGGCGTTTCTCGTTTACTGGTTACATTATACAAAAATCGATTAGAATAAAAGTATTATATGTATTCATAAGTGCATTACGCTTTGTTGAGTACATTATCTTGTTATTTAAATATTTGTAACTTCAAAAGTTTTCCGATTAAGCTTGTTTTGAAAATGCAGAACTAATCTACGATTCTAGCTAAAGGATTTTAGCCAATTTCCATTTTTGAACATTGCACAATAATAAGCTATTAAAAATTATAAGTGTCCTGAACGTCAATTCAACAATTTTAACCATAAATTCTTGTTTTCAGAGGTTATCTTAAAGATTACAACTAAACTTGCTTTATACACTTTTGGCTAGCATCCAAAATCGAACGCAAGAAAATGTGAACGTCATTTCTTTGCGTTCAATTTTAGTCGCATGACAAGAGTAAAAAGAAATACAATGCAAATCTTAACATTTGCATAAAGTTTAGTGCAGTGGCGGGGGAATTACGTAAGTTTTGCTTTACCATTAAGATAATTATTAATAAATAGGAATTAACGAGCATTTTTTACATTTATTTGCAGGCTATACATTAACACGAGCGGTTCGCTCACGTTCCATGATTACCATGGCAACAATTAATAAAAAAAAAAAATTAGAACGAATATTTTAGTCGGTTCCAGTTTTACCATTTTCAAAAGTGTTTTTACTGGATTTATATCATTTTAAAGCAGTCCTTTTTAAGTCTATGAAATTAAGGGATATACAGAATTAAGCCGTTACCGAGACGTTATTACGAAAATGGACAAAACCGAAGGCATTCTATAATAAAAACGTTTAGAATAGTTAATTATTACCGCAATAAACGCGGGATTTATAAATATTTGAAAACTTTAAATAGTTGGACTGACCTAGTAACTTAGAGAAATATTGACTTTTTTTTTATTATGATTATAGTATAGAAAGGAAGGAAAGCGTGTAAGAATGGATTCTTTAAACTAGTTTCTTTTGTAAGACCATTTCCCATATTCGTAAGTTATGTACTGTAAAAGTGACAGTTAAGTACCAAAAAATCGTATAGGCCTACATAGTTACAATGTGTAATTTTATTAAATCGAAATGTTTTGGTGCTGTTTCACATTCACATAATCTGAACTCATTGGCCATAACCTCAATAATGTCAAGCCAATGATTCCAGACAATTTTAGTGCATGTGCAGCTGGCAAAAGTATTTGACCACAATTCGATGAGGACCAACAATAAAAAAAATCGTTTTATAATAGCATATAGTGATTTTTAATTACCCAAATTACATTTCTAAAATTTGTTTTTACTAATATGATGTGAATTGATGTTTAAAAAAGTGTGCTGCTGGACAGAACTATGTTGTTGTTTTAAGACCAGGAGCATGCAAAATCAAATTAATGAATTCTTCAAAAAGAAAATTGCATACCGTTCGTTTTAACTGGTTGTTTGGAGACTTGACCAGGGGCGGATAAATTAGTGGTGGCAAATCTGATTTCTCTAAAGTGAAGCTTTCCAGCTTATGGTCAGGTAGGCATTCACTTCCTACGATCACAGCCGCAATCGAGTTTTTTCCAATTTCAGTTTCGCTTTTTTCAGACAAGCTTTCCTTTAGTTTTTTCGTTCCATGATTTTCCCTAATGTCCATCTCTGCAGTTCGTTTGTAGTAATTCTCTACTCCATTCAACATGACTGCGTTCATGCTGTTCTGTTCATTTTCATCAAACGACTTGGTAGTTGTATCATCACTTCCTATCATTTCTTCGTCTATGGATGCACTCTTCCTGTAGTCGTTTCTTTGGCCCATTCGACATTTTATTTTGTTCAGAATGTTTTCTCCCAACTGGTATTTGATTTTATCCGCATATGGTAAGCATTTGGCGGGAGGAGGTGGATGCTGTTCCGCAAGATTTAATTTGATCCTCGTTTTTGTTTCGATTATTACTGGGGGATGATAATAAAAAAAGTCATAAACGGTACTCATTTTTCTGGCAACATCAGACACAGAAAATTCATCGAAGTACATGTTCAATTCAGATTTTCTTAAATATTAATGCAACACTGTACAGTACAGTGTGTTTTAAGAATGTTATAAGACCACCATGTTTTTCACATTTAAAAAAAACTAGAATGATTTTAAACTGTAAGAAGCATTATAAAACAACAAGTCATTAATGCTACATGTGATTGTCAAATATTAAATCAAAGACACAAAAACTTCATTTTTGCCATAACGCAAATTATAAATAGTGTTAAAAATTTTTCAAATGATATTTTGAAGTTACAATGAAAAAAAAAACCGTTTTGAATAACTTTGAAGAAACCACTTACAATCGCTGTAATTCGTTGAGATGAAATTCATAATTTTCTTTAAGTAAGTTGACATCAACGTTTCGTCTTTTTCATCGAGATTTGCCATTTCTTCAGCAGTCATAACTGGCGGAATTCCAAACTTCACTGCCAATATGTTAATCGCCTATTTTAAAGATAAATAACACGTATGCTAAAGTGAGAATTTGTAATTTATTTAAGTATACTCCTGGGATGCATTGTTTTGCAGGGCGATTCTACGTACTATACATGTGCTAAGATAACGTTAAAAGGGTTGGAAACAATTCTGGACAAAATTGGAAATTGCAGTCATTAATGTCATTGTGGTACCTAACCAAGAATGGCCCCAATTCGCTTTTAAAAATAATCGATTTTCTTTATGAGTAGAAATTACGGGAAATTCCATTGGATTTTGCTATTTGGGTGCTGCTTGCGTGGAATAGAAATCAAATCAAATCTCCAATACTCAATAACCGTTAACAGGCAATCATAAAATGGCACAGGGTTAATTTTCGTGCTGGACGTATGCATGTTATATATACCTTTGAAAAAGCTAGAATACGGGTGCCATGGATATTTTCTAAGGTGCATTGAACATCGAGCTTAGTATAGGAGATAACAGTTTTTAAAGTAGCGTTATCTTTTAATGCGTATTTTAAGAGGTTTTTCAAGATTACGATTTTTAAAAGGGCTCTATTCATAAACTGTACCCAAGCCTCTAACGTTCGATTTCTTTGCGAGGCAATGAAAAGTGGCAAAATAAATTGACCAGGATGAATAAAAATCCCCCCATAGCAGTGTTTTTCAATCGGCCAAAATTTATGGGAAGGTAGTTTTTTTTATAATAATATTTATAAATGTTTCAAATTGTAATAATAATCTTTCTTTATTTAATTAAGAAACAGAAAACATCTCTTTTAAAACATAATGAACATCACCATGGTGTGCCTGTTCATTACGCCGTGACAAGTTTAGCAATGTGTGCAATGAGTTAAAAATAAAGGCAAAGAAACATTGCTCTTTAATCGTCTTCTAGTACTTCAGTTTTAAAGAAATTTGTTAGCGTAACACGGTCTCGATAAAACCCAGAACACGTTACTATCAATATTTGTTTGTTTAGAAAAGCTGCCATCCATATGTAAAACTTGAATTAGCATATACTCTCTGGGGAAAAGAAAATCTACTTTAGCCGTATTCGCTCCTAAATATACATATATCTTGGAAAAGCGGTTTCATCACTACTTGAATCCAAGTCGCTTTCAACTATACTTGTTCTTTCTCTGGAGTATTTTTCACAGTCATGAAAATGATTACCATATAAGAAAGGTTATATAAGAAAGCGTGTTGATAGAAAGAAACGCACGAATAGAGTGCTAAGTTATTCAAAAAGGATAACGTACTCTTTGGTTATTTTCCTTGTCATCTTCACTCAGAAGAAGCCAGTCAATGAGTTCTGGTTCCCAAAGACAGATGACTGCTAAAAGAGCAACACCATTCCTCCAGCATGTGGTGATATCTACAACAGTGATATCTAACATCGACAGCAGTTCGTTGTACCAATCCAGCATTGCATCGATGCCATAATTTGTGTCTGTAAAGAAAACAAGATGAAACCAATTTGACGCACATAATTTCATACAGATACAATCTTAGATTAAATGTTAAGATTAAGCAATAGGGGTCTGAAATCAAAACAAGAAAAACTTTGACATCATAATTTCGTGCGTTCATATATCATATATTCCGACGACAGTTATAAAGTTAGCATTAAGTCTCTGTAAATCGTTGAAGCACATAAAAGGAAGTCTTTAATGGCGTACACTGGCTTAAGGGGAAGTAGAAGGACGTGCAAACATCCGATAACGATGTAAGGTTTGTTTCGGCAAGTTCCATGTGCCGTGAATGCCAACAAGGAATCTTGGATTTTTTTATGACCTTAACTGGGAGAACGGAAATTATGTGAGCTCGGGTACTTATTTCAGCCAAGTTAAGCCATTACGATTTAGATCACTGGGACGTTTTAGATTGTAATATGGCAAATGCCTATTTGGGTCGCTATTACTAATGCAAAAGGAGCATATGTCATGATGGGAGGTTGCTATGCATGTCCTAATATCATCCATATAGATTTTCAAGATTGCGCATTCTGTTCCACACAAATGCACTTCATTTATCGAAGGGAATTTTTATCTATGCTTGTATATTAATAAATTTTACAAATCATTGGAAAAATCCACATCTGCACGGAGATAATATGATTTTGATGTAAATGCAAAAATCAAGAATTATAAATCGGCACTGATGGAATCTTTGATTTTGTCAGGCTATTTTTGAATAAAAAATAAAACGTATAAGGATATTCTTTTAACTTTTTACCCAATGCTCAAAAACCAGGTCTGTTAAAAATAGGTCAAAGCCGACCCTAAGTGTATAAGAACCAAAGTGGCAAACAATTAAATTACCCATATATGGATCAGAGTCGTCTTAGAAATTGTGAAGAGCTTTTTCTTAAAGTATTACTGTATATGATAGGAAGCCAAGAATGCTTTGAGCAATACATTTATGCATCTGCAGCGCCAATCTAATCAAGACTTAGCGTATCGTGAGTCAAATAAAATGGTATGCAATTAGGATCTCACGACTGCAGTCGTTAGTGTGAACTGACTAAGTAATTACATATAGCTTCAATAACGTTAGATGAACAAGGCGAACGCTTCGCCTGTACTAATTTGTAATGTCAGATAGCATTAATCTATCTTTTGCTTTACCAGATAGGGAAACTGCGTTTGATATTCCTATTTGCTTTCTTGCCATTAAACCAACATCTGTCATATCATGTAATTACAAACAGCAAAATCAGAGATTTGTGGCAGTTTATTGGACCTACTCAGATGTTTGCTCTGATGTATACACTATGTATATACACACACATATATATATATATATATATAATGGCTGGAAAATACTGCACACTATTGCTCGATATCATCTAATAGAAATTGATATCGTGATTTTATCAAATGGTCTGTGTTTGTGTGGTGCTATACAGTAAAGATTATGTATACTAAAATTAAATTGACCAACTTGTTGTATACAGTGATTACGGATAAGAGTTCAATACATCGCCTAAGCACGATCGCCTATATGAAGGTGGAGAAAATGCTCCACCAATGATATTATTGTGTCATCGAGATTGCACTTGTTTGATTATTGATCTAAAAAAAACTGCAACTTACCAGTGCTTTCATTGCACAGCACTTGAAAAAATTGCACTTGCTCCATGACTTTGCTCTTAACATCGATATCGGTGTCATATAATTTTCTCAGATGAGAATGATTTTTCTTAAAGGTGCTATCGCGATTGTATCTGCACCACGGATCTAGTTTAGGTCGAAATATCTTGGGACTTCTGATAAGGCCGTTTTTATCCATATATCTAAGATGGCAATAAAGATACTCCTTTGTTCCCAAAAGCTGTAATGGAAATTGAGATTAATCGCTAACATGGCCCGTATAAATCATTGCGGTTGTAACAAACTTAATTATTAACTTCTATATCCAATGGTGTTCGAACAGTTAGTTTTATATATTTTGTACTTGCGTATAATTAGTTTATAAGATTAACGTTAATGAGAATAACTGGTCACACAAACCTGTAAAGGAGTGATCCTCGTCTCATTAAGTGACCATAACTTCATTACCCAACATGTGTCCAAAGCACTCATGAAGCCTTTCACTACACCTGTACCTTCTGGCCAAAATGGCTACAAATAAACCAGATAAATTTATGTAATAGAAATTTCCAAATATATATATATGCAATATAATATTAAAGTATTTCTTAGTCAATGGCTTTCTAAAAATTCCAAAATTTTAAAAATGTGTTGCATGTAAGTTTTGCTATATTTTTATAAACAAGGACTTTCAGGTACATACCACGATTAGACTGTCTCCAACAAGACACGTAAAAAGCATCTTGTTTTTTCTTTGCAAAATTTTGCTTGAATTTGAAGCACTTGCCAAGGCTTCGTAACCAAAGATGGCCACGTTTTTCTTGCCATCCTCTGTGATGTGAAACTGACTTATTTCGGGATGATTCTCTTCGGGATTGTCACTGTCCATACTCGTGTTGGTTACCAGATTGGCCACTTTAATTGCAAACGCTTTCAAGTTTTTCTTGTTAATATTTTTGGGATCGAGTGTTCGTTGTAATGAGTCGTACTCCTGAAAATAGAAATAGTTTGTGTTCAAACATTGGCAAATTGAAAATGTCTCAGCGGACGGTGGCTTTTCAAATTCCAATTCCTTTAGTGTAATACCAATTCCTTTAGTGTTGCCAAATCAATATAGTTATTGGTTTTTGGTGTCAGTTTGCTAAAAATCACCTAAAAATCCAATTTATTGTATTCTTTGACGGGAATCGTTGCAAAGTTCTGGTTCATGTAGCACAGTGTATCATCAATGAACCCAATCTGGCTTTGAAAGCGTACATGTGCTACGCGTTCATTGGACTCTTAAAAATTGATTTTCTTGACTCTTCCTCACATTTTCAAAGCTACGGTGTCCCAACATATTTAAAAGCACTTTTTATCTTATTTGCAAATGCCATTCCTGGGAGATTCAAATCACTCAGTAGTTGTGGTAAGTGCCAATCCAATTCGAAGACAATCGCATAAAACTGTACCGTGTTTTCAATTATGCTAAAATCTCGTGCAACTTATAAACGAAAAGTGTTTATACTTACTTCTTTGATCAAATGATTATCTTTTAAAGTACGCTTTTTGAGTGTCATGATAAAATAATGGGTTTCACGTCTGTAGTAAACGATGGTTTCCACTCCAATGCCCCTTTCTTCCAGCTTGCGAATGCTGAAGGCCGCATTTTTATAGAGGTCGGAGACGCCTGCAATTTGTTCATATCGCTCTTCTGCGGTTCCGTTATATACGAAATTTGCAGCCATGGCAATCATAGTTTTAGTTATCCGCTTGGATGCTGGAAAGGAGCGAGTCAACCATTAATTATTGCATTACAAGACAACCACTCTTAATTAGAAAGGCTAAAAAGCCTATTTGGTTATCATTAACAGGAAGGATTCTGCTGTTGCATTATTTATTTAGCAATAGATAACAAAGCTTCCTGTAAAGACTTTTTTTTTAAAGTTTTCAAATAATTTCCTTTTAGGGCACACACTTTTCAAAATTCAAAGCTCACATGAACTTGATCACAGTTTTGTTTTCATTAAAACTAAACACTTTGTGCATATTTTCTGTATTTGGAACGCGTTGTCAACTCCTATAACCTTCTGTCATCGGTTGTTTGATTAACCATAACCAAATTAGATGAACTTAATTGATTGGGTTCCCTGGAGGACAGATATTTGCAATTATATACGCTATAACTGAAGTACCGCATCATATAGATTACTGCATCATAGATTACCGCACATTTATTTATAACTATTCGATATTTCAGTTTGGATGTCAT
This sequence comes from Julus scanicus, assembly GCA_034698625.1. Taxonomy (NCBI): domain Eukaryota; kingdom Metazoa; phylum Arthropoda; class Diplopoda; order Julida; family Julidae; genus Julus; species Julus scanicus. The sequence goes on along the minus strand of JAQGBW010000469.1, from coordinate 5,655 downwards.
TGCATAGTTTATTTGAGCATCCCACATGCTTTAATAGCGGTATTGCCGAGGGAATTATCAGTTTGTTAATAATACCCTTATTGTGGGATCGTTAATAAGCAACGTTATATACGAATTATCTGTAGCTTTTCTATCAAGATTTATTTCATGAACCTCAATGTAAGTTGTATCCTATTCCTAATATAAATTCATGAACTTGGCGCTTTTTATTGGGTTCTATAGAAGCAATCCGTATATATGCAATGCATAGTGGATGACATGCCACTTGCAATATACAATGTAATCCATGTGTTTGTGGCAGTAAATCAGCGCCAAAGATAAACTGAAGATAAATGATATATGTTGACCCTGTTTGTTATACATTAGCAGGATTATTTTTATGGGCAGAAAGATGCTAGGCTTACCTTTATCGTTGAGCATCTTTGATTCACTAGTTTGAGATTCTATTGGAACGTCTATATCATAAACACAGTTCCTTTTGCCACTTGCGTCTATGAGGACATCAAATTCGAAATTGGCTACATCAGGAATAAGTGGGTTGACAAGGGCACGCCAGCCATGTTCTGTAGTAAAAATATGAATGAGGTAAGTCATCCCATTTGAAACTTAACTACCCATAAAACATTAGGGAACAGTAGTGAATCACCTTCATCGGGTTCTATTAGTCTTTCAAACGTGATTCCAGAGTAAAATTCTACGCCGAGGATTAAGGCAAGTTTGATCAGAACAAATTGAAGTTGCCTTATGCCTGTGAAAACAAAGATTTTAGTTAACCTGGATAACCTGCGACCTGGATTCGTGCCACCAAGTTAAATTGAAACTATAATATATGGTGTATATCAATATTTCATAACTTTTGGTCGAATTTGGGCCATATACATAAACCTACATTACGAAATCAATCTTTGCCCAATATTTTCTCAGGGACCAACGTGCTTCGAGCCATTTTATATAAAAATCAGGTTGAATTTAAATTACCCCTCTCCTTTGAATGGTATTCGGATTTCTAATCGAAATGGCACGTATGGAACCCCTTCTATAAAATGTAAAGACTTTTAGAATTTAAATACTTTTTTTATGGTTTCAAATTTCGAGAAAGCGAAGTTTTCACGAAATGTTCTTGATACTCTAAAATCGTAAAATCTGGTGAATATGTAATATATCCTAAAACCAACGTCACGAAGTGACGTACATATCATAAAAATGCAATTTTATGTAATAGCTCGCTCTATGATTGAGCAATTCAGTGTGCTACAGACCCAAACCAATATGAATCTTTAATTTATCAAATTGATGGTTCAGCATGCTCCTTAAATATACGAAACCTTTTCATGCTAAACAAATAATCATTACATTTTGTCTAATAACGGGAAATAAATTTGAATTGATGTTCCTAGACGATGCTTTTAACATGAGTAAATAAATGTCTATCTCAGATTTATAAATATATACATATACATAAATCAAATAACGTTATTGGGATGTTCCCTGGTACTTTTTATCAAGCATATATATCAAGGCACTATTGATAAAATTTGATCTCATCATCCAACTCTATATTCATATTATATGATAAACCGATACAGTATATAGATAAGCGGGGATGAACTTGAAATTTTGTGCTTTTTTTAAAAGGGCAATATTGCATAGTATACAAGTCAAGTAAGGCTCGTATATGGGCCTCATTTTGAAAGCTCCATGCTATATATACGCGCTAAGAGTATCAGTGCAACATCCCCAAAAGCGTATTGAAGCGAAATTAATATTTACTTATGGTGTTATGTGAACCAGAGCAGAAATCCTTGCAAAAGTGTCGCACGTTTAGACCTATTAAATCATCAACTGCCTGTTGCCAAACATAAGCAACGTTATAACGAGTAAAATTGGTCCTCATCTCCACAACAACCACTTTGGCTCCAAGAAGTTGCGATTCAATGGCCATTCGCAAACCGCTGGGACCACCACCAACAATGAAAACCTTAAAATAATGGACAATTAGACTGGGCACAACTCCCCCAATACTAGGTAATTTCCAGCATGTCACTGAAAGTTTCCGATAAAATATGGACATGTCCAAAGAAGAGGCTACCAGCCTACCACTGACCTTTCTTGCATAACAAGGTGTAGGTCTGTTGTCCATAACATATTCGGTGTCTTCTGTTGCTATCCCAGTAACCTGAAAATGTTCAAAATACACTGCATCAGAAAGATATACCAGCTACTGTAGTATAACAAAACACCGGTCTGTCTGTTTTTTGCTATCAACAACCACACAGCATCTCCACTCACTTTGTTTGTGTTTATTTAACAGAGATACACATAGTTGGTTTTATTTGATCAAGCTACCAGAGCTGGATTTTGAAATGTTCTATTATATCAGTTGCTATGAAAAAAATTGGAAATGGAATAAACTGACATCGGTTTTAAAACCTGTGTACTTAACAGTCTTTTGAAATGTTTTCTTAAATAATCAACCACATTCCGTTTTTCTTTAGCCTTTGGCTATAAAGTGTTAAAAGAACAATTTTTAAAAGGGAAATTCTAAAAAAAACTGTACATTGCTGTAGGTAGTGTCCTTCATTCTTATACTTTAATGCGTATTTACCTTTACGCTCGAATAAGGTATTTTAACTCCCTATTTCAAAGTTATTTTTCGTTTACGAAGCAGTCAGTTAGAACCACTGGATAATAAAGTTTGCTTAGCACCTAAGTTGGTTTTATAATTCGTTAATTTTTTTTACTAGCACACAAGGTCTTTATATACTGAGTTATTTATATACATGTATGATTTTGATTTAGCACATAATAAGTAATGTTAGGTGGAGTTGCAAAATGCTAAAGGTTTTTAAATAGCCTAAACAGACAACATCTCTGATGTTTATGTCACTGCGTGCTCTTATACGCATATGATCTATACCAGTTTCTAAATTACAAAGAATAAATTATTCAATACAACTATAATTATTCCAAAGATTTATGATCAAATTTGCGGTTTTGTTTAAGATAGTTCGAAAGGGTGGAGAACACGAGCCTAATTTATTTTAAACCCAAACATCAGCTACTACAGCGAATTATATACTGTAGTTGAAATATTTCAACCAACTTTTTATACAAAATTTGCACCAATTTCTTTTTCAATAATCGATCCCACAACTCTAACGAAACGAGGCTCGTGTTAGCAGCCTTTAATGTGTAAATTCTTAAATCCACACTTCATTATTCAAGTGAGTTGATACAAATTTTCCCTATGTAGCCTATATGTTAGATATGCTAATTACCCACACATGATCCGACCGCCATTTTTACCAAAGTTTTTAAATATAATTTCCTGCAAGATTTTTGAAAGGAAATGCGAGAATGCTTGAATGATTTCGATCTATTTTGGCAAATTTAATTTTGTATTCATATTCCATGCTGAATTTGTAAAAAAAGCGTGAAATATTTGTAGTTGTTTTTTCGCTCTTGTATTGATTTTTTGTCTAAAGGCTCCTCAAATCCTTGCGCAGGCAGCCTTCTGCAAGAATTGCATAATATCTCGGTGTTTAAGTTACAACCATGCAGAACCTCCATTTTTTTTGGATCTACTGCATTGCTAATGAAGCATTCCAGTTTTGCAAAAAAAATCTGTGTTGATATTAAAAAACACACCTTTGCATCACTAAATCACAATGTGATTTAGGATAAGTTTTTGTATTTGTTTTTTGGGCTACAAATTGCGTGTTTTCACGTAATTAACTTGAGAATTTTGGCGAACTCCAACCGTTTATAAATTAGACCGTTTGTAAAAGAAACAGTGCAGATAGCATTGAATTAAATTCTATTTTCGGATTACTATGGACGTAGCTCGATAAAAATCAAGGTTATTTCCACATTTGGTAATCTTTCCAGTGTTTTCTAAAATCCTCATTTTTTCCCTTACAAAATTTTTGAACTCGTTTATTAAAAAATATTAATAACCAAAAAACTTTCAATTTAATCGTGTTTTTGTCTTTTGGGAATTTAGCAAATAAGGTTCTCAGCACCATGGTTAATCGTTGTTTTTCCAATAGATTGGTCTCTTAAGTGGGTGGCAACACCTGTTTTTACAAATTAGGCAATTGGTAAATTATTCGGATCACAGAAATCGATAAACTCGTTAAAGGTCAACGTACATAATCTCCCGTCGGTGTTCCAACATCATAAGAGTCCACGTAGCCACGGCTTTTCAGTGCGGAGTAAATTTCTTCACACATGCTTTTTGCCTTCCTGTAGCCTCGAAGAGATTTTTTGAACTGGTCGAAAAAAGTAGGAAATTTCGACTGCTTTAAATCCAATAAAGAACATAGTCGCTGAAACTCTGCAAGAACCTGAGGAAGGTCTTCTAGGACAGCAAATTTGTCGTAGGTTGCCTCGATCTCTTCTTTGACAACAGCTTTTAGCGGAGATTTCTTTGGATCAGAACGCATTTTTGGAGCTGGTTAAAATATACAGGAATTAGTCGGTAATTTAAACTTGATCTTGCCCACCTAACTTTTTATTCGTCTTTCTATGATGCGGCGTAAGGTTAGCTTATGCTACAGAATGATAAGATTACCAGTTCTTCCTGGAATAGTCGATAAGCCCACCAATTGATATCACGTTTTTGATTTGTACATGTACTAGACTGGCGGGATTGTTGAGATATGAATATGTTTGATAACGTTAAATGTGAATGGACTTGAGATCAGATTTGTACACGTAGCTATTTTTTCTTCTTCTTTATTTGAATTAATAATCATGTGGGGAAACAAAGATCAAAAGCATGACGTTGTAAAGATATTGGAGAGTAGGAAGATGTCGTGAAAAGTGAACAGTTTGAACTTTTTGGAAAATTGAACATGCATTATTGATAGGCTAATATTTAGCTTGTTATAGAATAACATTCACTTATACTATGCATGTAATGATAAGAAAGCTGGGTGGAAAAGTTTGACAATTCCCTCCCTTGCCAATTCAATCTAATATGCAAAATGCCTGCTCTATATTTTGCTCGTGTAGGTAATAATTCACCCAAAGCCTTTATGTAATTATTCAATTAAGTTTATGATAAAAGTAATATTTTAAGTATCATCGTAAATGGCAATTATGATCTTGAGCCAAACTAGAATTACATTATGTACGGACCATTACAAAATGTAATACAAAAATTTTCTCCTATTACATTACACTCAGGTCGTTCGCAGTGACACATTAAAAAAGTCCATTCGTATAAAGAAAGTAGGCGCATTAACGCATTATATTTTAAAGGTAAATTTACACACATTGTTTCTCATCCGTTCGTGTCTAATTTGATAAAAAAAAACGGACGACGTGCATAAATCCATGAAGAGAATTAAGAAAATATGATGAATTATGAAATACATCGTGGAGGGAAATTATGACCATAAGCTAAACCAGAATGAGATATTTATGGACCATTACAAAATTCCTTACATTATTTTTCTCTTACATATTACATACAAGGCCGTTCACAGTGCCAAATTAAAAAGTCCATTCTCATAGAGAAAGTATGCGCATTAATGTAATTTATTTTATAAAGGTACATATAGTACGTATAACTTCACGGTCACTTAAAGCCTGATTCACACTAAGCTAGTAATTTAGTCAAGTGGCAAGTATTTTAGTAACTAAACGTGT
>JAQGBW010000468.1:0-41041 GCA_034698625.1 Julus scanicus | reverse complement strand
ACATGTCCACATTCTGTTATGCCCATATATCTCCAAACATGTCCACATTCTGTTATGCCCATATATCTCCAAACATGTCCACATTCTGTTATGCCCATATATCTCCAAACATGATGCCCACAGTTCTTCCAACATGTCCACATTCTGTTATGCCCATAGTCCCCAATATATCTCCAAACATGTCCACAGTTCTTCAACCATGTCCATATACTGTTATGCCTATACATCTACAAACATGTCAACAGTTCTTACAACATGCCCATATTCTGTTATGTCCATATATCTCCCTCCAAACATGTCCACATTCTGTTTTGCCCAAATATCTCCCAACATGTCCACATTTTATTATGTAATTTTTTTTACGAAAATTTAACGGTCGATCAAGTACTTGATCCTAGTAAAATCCACCAAAAATGGTGTTTTCTAAACCATGGCAAGGGTTTAAAGAAGGGGGTCAAATGCCATGCAGTGGCGCAGCGAGGATATTTGGTGCCCTGGACAAAAGACCTAACTTTTAATTCCTCATCCCCCCCCTCCACTGGTATCTGGAAAACAACATTGTTTGCATGTGCTACTTAAAATTAGTCTATATAATTTTGTCCACTCGGGGTAACTATATATATATATAGGCATCTTTCAGTGCCATCCATGATCTATTAAAGTACATCACACCATGGAGGTGGCGCCCTCGTGCGGATCATGCACTCTTAAAGCAGGGCTATGAAACGTGACTTCGTAGCTTTTCATTATCATAAATCTGTCAATGCAATTATTGATGTAGCCTAAGCCCAGACAAAAATGTTAAGTATAGAAGTTGTAAATTAGCTCATTCGCACATCCCAAGATCATCGTAATTAAGACTATTCATGTGATATATGCTAATGAACTGAAGGAGGAAAAAAACCTATTAAATTAATACAGACTCGTAATCTAGAGGCAACTGGAAATCACCTTATCTAACCATATGCATTATGACGCTGACAAAACATCTCCAACCATGTCCACATTTCTCCCAACATGTCCACATTCCAATATGCCCAAATTTCCCCAACCATGTCCACATTTCCCCAACCATGTCCACATTTCTCCAACCATGTCCACATTTCTCCAACCATGTCCACATTTACCCAACCATGTCCACATTTCTCCAACCATGTCCACATTTTTCCAACCATGCCCAAATATCTCCAAACATGTCCACATTTTCCCAACCATGTCTACATTTCTCCAACCATGCCCACAATTCTCCAACCATGTCCACATTTCTCCAACCATGTCCACATTTCTCCAACCATGTCCACATTTCTCCAACCATGTCCACATTTCTCCCAACATGTCCACATTCCAATATGCCCAAATATCTCCAAACATGTCCACATTTTCCCAACCATGCCCACAATTCTCCAACCATGTCCACATTTCTCCAACCATGTCCACATTTTTCCAACCATGTCCACATTTTTCCAACCATGTCCACATTTCTCCAACCATGTTTACATTTCCCCAACCATGTCCACATTTCTCCAACCATGTCCACAATTCTCCAACGATCTCCACATTTCTCCAACCATGTCCACAATTCTCCAACCATGTCCACAATTCTCCAACGATCTCCACATTTCTCTAACCATGTCCACATTTCCCCAAGCATGTCCACATTTCTCCAACCATGTCCACGATTTTCCAACGATGTCCACATTTCTCCAACCATGTCCGCATTTCCCCAAGCATGTCCACATTTCTCATATCATGTCCACATTCCCATATGCCCAAATATCTCCAAACAAGTCCGCAGTTCTTCAAACATGTCCATATATCTCCAACCATGTCCATATTTCTCCAACCATGTCCACATTTATCCAAACATGTCTACATTTCCCCAAACATGTCCACATTTCCCCAAACATGCCCAAATTTCTCCCAACATGTCCACATTGTATTATGCCCAAATATCTCCAAACATGTCCACAGTTCTTCAACCATGCTCACATTATGTTATGCCCATATATCTCCAAACATGCATATGAATACACATAGCTGTGTATATGGGACATAATAAAACATATATATGGCCCTATCTAATTATTCCAGATGGGTGATGATGCGGAAATTACTAAGAAAACATCGGCATGTTGCTTTAGATACATGCTCGTCCCTTTATATACTATATGAAACAGAAACTTTCTAAAGTGGTTCTATTAATAGTCTATCTCGTTAATTGCACTATGTTGTGCAAAAGCGGATCAATATTACGTTACTAGGAAAGATCTGGCAAACTTGCATCTCATCTGATGTAAGTAAGTTATATGTGGCTAAGTCTTCCATTTGCCTGTACTTATTTTGATTACATGTAATCATCAGATATTTGTTCGAATATGATTTTTAATCACAACGTACAAAACGTACATAATTAGCTCTGGGGAATATATTTAAATACAGAAATTTTGGATAGGGACATATCAGTATGGACTATCCTGGAACATGACATACTCCAGGGTGCATAATAGGAAACATAATAAAAACCCAAACCTGTTTTACTAACCACAAACCCAAAATAAATAACCAAAACAAGAAACAAAATATAGGCAAGAGGGGACGAGTCCCATGTAGCCTCTACTGTGAAGGTAGTCCAGGATGTAAGCTTGCACTGTATAAACCGTGAGTCATAAAAAAGTAGAACCCAATAAAAAAATCACAACTTCGTGAAAAATGCTTCCATTTACATGAAATTTGACACTTACATAGAACAATAGTGTAGGAACAAAAAACATGTTCCAGACATGAGACAAATCTCGGATTTTTTCATTTTTCAACAAGACTGCACCCGCTCAGCGAGAAACGGTTTGCTGCAACCGCAAACTCCACAGTTCATCTCACCCAACCACTGACCACCAAACAGTCCGGACTCGAATCCAGTGAACTACAAAATTTGGGGAGATCTCCAGGAAAGGGTTTAAAAATCGAAAATTAATAACATCGAAGACTCGAAACTACAAATTAAGAAAACTTGGATCGAACTCGACCGGCATATTGTCGATTCGTGAATCGAAGAATGGTGAGTTAGACTCCGGGCTTGTGTAAAGGCCACCGGAGAACATTTTAGGAACATTTAATGATTCATTTTTGTTCCCACACTATTGTTCTATGTAAGTGCCAGATTTCATTTAAATTTAAGCATTTTTCACCAAGTTGTGATTTTTTTTTATTGGGTTCTACTTTTTTATGACTCAAGTGTATATGGACATATCTGTGGATGTATGGTCACACATTGCATGCATGAGTCTTATTTCTCCATAAAACGTAGTGTTAAAGATGGAAAACTTTATTTTTCATAAAAAAGCATTGTTTAAGAAACGTTTTATGAAAACGAATAAAAAACTGTGTATTATGCCCAATTATGTTAATCTAACGAGATAAACAAGTTTTAATTTTAAGTACTATTTTTTTTTTTGGAAATAATTTAATCAAAATGTTATCGATATGGTTAAATATGCCATATTTGGTCATTCCCAAATTATTCCAGGGTTTTCCAGATCTATAGCTGTTTGTGTGAATGTTAACTTGGCAGCAGGTTTAAGGTTTATAGATCGACCTTAATTGGTCTGAATTATTTTTATTTTGACACGCATGCTCTTTTCTAAATATTAGCATTAATTATAGTGCGATTCAACTCTTTGACTATACATCAAAACAGATGTTCAGGTTTAAAAAATTGCACGAAGTCAGTTTTAAAATAGACAGTTTTCCTGTTTGTTGGCCTTGAAATAAACAATAAACTGGACATAACTTTTTAATACCTCGTGTACCTTTTGTATGAAACCATAGCCATTGTTGTTTTATGTTAACATTTACAACTGGCTGAATAAATACATGAATTAAAAATGTGTCATGGTTGATACTACTATGCAGTTTGTATAAACCGAAATTAATGTAAGTTAGCACACTGGTAGCCCTAAACCCTGGGTTTTCATTAATACCTTGTATATAATTTTTACAACCTGGTATAGCTTTTTTTATATGAATATGTACATAAATGACGTATAGTTAGTCTTTGTTTCTTAGGTGCTATAGTTATGTTCTGAAAAAACCCAAATATTTACGCTATAAATTTTCCAATTAAATCAATACATGGGGAGGATCCAAATATTTTCAGCATTTCGTGGGTAAAACTGTGGTTTGTACAAAACTCTACATTCTGCACATATTAACAGTAGTTTTGTTTTTAAAATTTGTCCAAATATGGTATATACAATTCACGAAGTCTATATATAATTTCCTAATTCTACCCATATTATATAGTTTTTGGTTTTTTTAAAAAAATAATTATGTCTATTACTATACGAGAAAAGTTTGATTTTACTGTTAAAGTAATTAAAATTTATTCCAAAAAAGATATAAAATTTGTAATACTGTTTTGTTTACACCATGGGTTGCAATTACGAAAATATAGGTGTATTAATCCGGGAATTAAATTACACAAGGATAACAATTAATTAAGGATATTAAAGTTTAGATGAAAACAATGTGCTAATAGTTGCATGTTTTAGTACATTTATGTTACAATGTCCTGGTTGCGACATCAATCACATAAAATGATGTAGAAATTGATTAAACCGGAAATACTAATATTGGAGAAAAACCCATGGAATTCTCAATTATTATATACTGAGATGTTACTTAATACTATAGTCGTATGTTGGTACATGTTTTTCTTTGTCCATAACATGTAGAAAGACATGTTTACATGTACGAATAGCCATGTATATGGCCATGTAAAGACATACATATATCCATACATATATAATAATATGGCTAAAAATGACCATGTACAGACATACAAACATATATGGTCATATATGTCCAATTTCTGGTCTAGCCATATCTAGACAAAGCCACACACAGCCCATATATGATTTTTCCATTGATTTTTTCTAAAGGTGCGTATCGACCAAAAGAAACATTAGAGAAACAAAACATACACAACAAACATATACATACAAACATTGATGTGTCCAGAAGTGTTTGCGAACATGTGTGGAAAACCTCCGCTTTCCCCCCACATTTCAATGTTTCTTGATGTTTCGTAACGATAACTCAAGAGGCGGTGCGGATCAAAGGAAAAAATGTTTCTCAAATGTTTCGTGACATAGTTGATGACGTAGAGCATTGAACCATGGGATTTTCATTTTGAAATATTTATTTATTTTTTCATTTATTAATTCTTCAACACTCGATCGAGTACTTTACAGCATAAGCTGTTAGATTGTTCATAAGACAACATCATTCACAAACACTCAACTCAAATAGTTGCATAGATATGGACAAAAAAACACAATAAAGTTTAAAATCCTCAAGGTTTCAGTAGTGCTCAATTATAAATAGTTTCAATTCCTTCTTCCAATGTTTGCAGCTTTTCAAACATACAAAATATGCCAAGCTCCGCCTTGTTTCTCGAAATGTGTCATAAGTGCGTACACTCGTGTTTTTTTGTCTTTTTTGACACAATTTGCAACACATGTATCTAAAAACATTGTTTTGGTGTTTTTGTGTATGTTTGATGTTTATGTTTCTTTTGGTCGATACTTAGCTTAATGCATATGCTCTTAGTATATGATTTTTCCACATCCTGTCTCCAACCTTTAACTTTCGCACGCTTTCAGACTTTAAGCATCTCTAAAAAGACGTGTACATATTGATGTAGCCCTTATTTGGTTCCCTTTAAAAGGGCAAAAATTTGCATTTTATTGAAAGTGTGTGAATTTCCTTCGCACGCTCAATTGAAGCCGTCGTCGTCAAGTTTATTTTGGCTACCCAATATTAGAATAATTTAGTAGTCTTGCTACTACTATTAAGAGTTTTACTTCATCTAGGAAATTAAGGCAAAAGCAAAATAACATTTTGTGAAATGTAGCGTTTTACAACGTCACCTTTATCGCGTCCTACATTCACTAAATACCCTTGGATGTATATGTATATAAAGGGCCTGCAGTTGCCACCAGAGGGCGTCTAGTCAATATTACCCCCGAGTACAAAAATCTTACAGCAGAACCTGCCTAAAAGCATATTTTTCACCGGTCCCAAGAGTACGTATTTACACAGGTTCCGTTTTATGTATACTACATGTATGCCCTTTTTCTGGTATGTCGATATATGGCGTTTTATTGTTCACCATATTTTCATATTTAATTAAATATCCATTTAAAATAAATTTTCTAAAAATATTGCCAAATTAAATTAATAACATCGCTTCTGTCATTTTGAAACAATGTTACGTGAGGTTGGATATTGGTGCAGTTAAAACAGCGGTCGAGAAACTTTTTTAACCATTACCCCAAAACATTTTTGCCAAAAGTCGATATTACCTCTCCCCCCCCCCCATTCTGAAAAGAAAACAATCAATGTAAATTTTTTAAAAAAGCATTACTTATTGAATTAATTTACATTTACAAACTAACACGTTTATGAAATAGCAATTTAAATATTAGAAAAATTTCCCTATTACCCAAAAAAACTTCATTTTTACCCCATTTGGGGTAATTTACCCCTGTTCCCCGACTGCTGAGTTAGAAGCATCTGGGATTCGGATCTGGATCCACCCAGGTTCGATCCCTGGCCAGCTGAACATTTTATTTTTTTTTATTATCAAATTCATCATTACACATTTATCGTTTACAAGCACGTTAACAGCTGTTTAATTAACCGATATCGTTAATGAGCTTTATGAACACCTGTGCAACCACATAAAAAAAACACTAGTGGTGTAAATTAATAACGTACTATGGACAACAATGGGACTTGGTAGGAGCGCCTTAACCATGAAACATTGTTTCATTGATTTCCTTTGATGCAGAAATCTGTTGGGCATCCACATATCACAAACACATTTGCGCATTATTTGTTCAGACTTGCTTTGTTTAGTACAGAAGAGTTCGGACTAGCACAATTGAGGTTTAAAAATGTTTGCCTGGTGACGTCACTTGAGCGAGGGCTTCTTTTTTCCCCTTTCGTTTTCCCTGTCAGGTTTTCTTGGAAATACAAGGCTTAGAATTATTCATATCTGGCTTCAGCGTGTGTGCAAGTATTACATAGCCTCCGTTACTCTCAGTCTCAGCTGTTCACGATGGTGATAATAACATAATAATAATAATAATAATGATGATGACGATGGCCTATATTTTTAAATGACACCGGTTGCATGTCAGCCACTGCTAGCAGCGCCGCCGCCGCCATTGTTTTCAAACCGTGATATGGCATCGAAATGCTCGTAATTTATGCCTCCAAAAACTGGTTTCTTTCGTGTATGCAAACATACACAACACTAAACAATAACAATCAGGGGCTGGTCACCAATAAACACTCAACAAACACCTTAGACTGGAACATAGATTTTCAATGTTGGAAAACATGTGGATATCGTGGCATTTTATGGAAACTGTACACCTATATATACGGCCTTTTATAATTATGGCACTTTTTCTATTTATGGCCCACAATGCTTCGTTAGACGGCCAAAAACACTTATATACGGTCAAAAACACTGTTATACAGTGGAACCTCGGTTTACGAACGTCTCTGTTTACGAACAAATCGGTTATAAGGACTTTTATAATAATGGCACTTTTTCGATTTACGGCCCACAATGCTTCGTCATATTGCCAAAAAAAAGTATATACGGTCAAAAACTGTTATACAGTGGAACCTCGGTTTACGAACCCCACTTGTTGTTTCGCTTTACGAACGATGCTTCAGTTCACGAACACATTTCTCTGGACCACCGATCGAAGGTCAGAGTTTCTGCAATTGTTTTACAAGTTTCAGCAGAACATCATTGTTACTAATAAGTTTTACTAAATGCAGGTAACATCAAAAATGTGTTATAATTTCCAAGAATTCAAATTAAAATCGATATTAGTTTCAAAGATATAGCCTCAATTGCAAATATGGCAAAAATGGTCTCTAGTTTTTTCCACGCCAATTGCAGATGCAAATGGATGAGAATCCATCGATGACGTCGATTTGAGACTTAAATCATAGAATTAACAACAGAATAGAGTAGAATAATACGCATTTTCCTAATGGAAACAATGTTTGTTAAAGTAAATTTCTTAAACATAATCTGCGAATGAAGTTGTTTCGCACTAACGTCAGCATGACGACATCACGTGGGTGTCTTTATTTCCTATAATTTTGGAAATCATGGATGTTTATATTAAACTGATTTCTTCTAATATTACTCATATTTATTACCTTTCTGTATTATTTGCACACATAAAGCCGTAACATGTTAAAAAAATTCTAGGACAAAAAACGCATTATTTGGATTTACATTAATTGCAATGGGAAAAACTGATTCGGATTACAAACTTTTCGGTTCACGAACAGGGTATGTTCAATTTCTAAACAAGCTTGTCATATATGTGTATACACATTTTATGTCCATATATGAATGACAACATAAAGTCGGATGAAAATCGGACGTGAATCAAAGAATGGCTTAAGTTATGATAATTGCATTAAAGATTTTGCTCACTAAAACTAACGGCCACATAAATGTCATGCCGTGGTATTTTATCTTATTATGGCTTTTTTTTATATCAGATTTTTGATAAGTTTCCCGAAACGGATGGAAGTCGTGTTTAGGCTTGTACCGCACTTAAAATAGCACAATAACATAAATGAAGCTGTTATTTATCCCTCCTAAACTCGAGATCCAAATGTAGGCCAAGCTCAAATAAAAGCTTAAGAAACTGACCCAAGTGGAACACTGTCGTGGAGTGGTCAAGCGAAGAAAATTCAGCGATTTATTAACGCTTAATTAAAGCTCTACCTATCATTAATAACACGTGTACTTTTCGTCCGACTTTCGTCCGTTTCCGATTTGTCTTCCATGTCACCTCAACGGACGAGTGGTTTAACCACATCAATCCCGCAAATCCTGATTTATCCAAATAAATTCCTTTAAATTAATCAGCGGGACCATACCAGTGAAATAATCTCGAAGATTAATCGAGGATTAATTCGGCTACTTCCATCCGACGATCATCCGACCACCGCCACGTATAAACAGGACGGGTGCGGAGTAGATTTTAATCAGACAGATCTCGGTTTAGACAAATTAAATCTGTCGAATTAACACGTGGGCTCATATCAGAAAGGTAATCTCTAAGATTTGTCAAGGATTAATTCGGCTACTTTCATCCGACCATCGTTAGCAATTAAGTCGCTTATAAAACGGACGAGCGTTGAATAGATATTTATCTGATCGATTCGCATTAATACAATGCTTTATCGAAATAAATTCTTTAAAATTATCGAGTGAATCGCTATCATGATGGCGATCTCAAAGATTAACCATGTTGCTTCCTTCCGACTTTCATCCGCTTTTAGTTTAGACAGTGCACGCTATTTCGCCGCTAACAAAACGGACGAGTAAAAATGCATTGTTAACCTTACTAATAAGGTAATAATGCCAATTTATAAATAAATGCAAACAAATTAAAGCATTGCAGAAAATCCGATATCATTCGCGACTATTGGCAGAGAATTATGGCGAAATAATCCCATCCGACTTTCATCCGGTTTTCGTGTAAACATTGTACGTTAATCCGCCGTAAATAAAAACGGGCGCTGTTAACCTTACTGAATCCCGAATATATCGATATTTATCTCATGAAATTAAAGCAAGGGATGCGATAGGTTGATAATCTCGAATATTGGCAGAAAATTTCAGCTAATTAATCCCATCCGACTTTCATCCGTTTTTGGTACGCTAATCCACCGCATGTAAAACACACGCGATTAACTTTTCTGATTCCCGTATATATCGACATTAATCTCCTAAAATTGAAGCATGGAATGGCCAGGGATGCGATAGGTTGACAATATCGAATATTGGCAGAAAATTTCAGCTAATTAATCCCATCCGACTTTCATCCGTTTTTGGTGCGGGTAGAGTACACTAATCTACAACACGCGGTTAACCGAACTGATTACCTTATATATCGACATTAATCTCTAGAAATCAAAACATGGGATGCGATAGGTTGACAATCTCGACTATTAACGGAGAATTTCATCTAATTAATCCCATCCGACTTTCGTCCGTTCGTCCATCCGACTGCCATTTAAAAAGCCAGTAACTGGTTGACATTCCATCGCCATAGCGATATTGCCAATAAGCCTCGTCTTCCGAATTTTTAAAACAAAGGTCTGTGCGAATGTCGAAATGTGAAAATTTCGTAGACGATTATTTCGAAAGTTGAACAGAAATAGTATGGAGAAAAATAATGCCATCCATCGCCATAGCCAATCGAGGCTGAGCTGCCGATTGGCCTTCGCTCGTATTTGGATTTGGCTGTTTTTTGGCGACGTTCGTAAATAAGCTCTTCGTTTCACTATTAAGCCACGACACGCCCAAATAAAAAGCAGATAAAACAATAGGGTTGTTAACGAAAAGATGTCTCACTAAAAAACACTCACCATTTGGCGTTTCTAAATCCATGAGCGAAGCAGTTGCTTCGAACGGGAGGCCATGACGCCTTTTTCGCGCGAAGGCTGAAAGTGTACGGATGAAAGAGAAGGCGAATATGATAATAATAAAAAAAAAACACGCAAGGCTTAAATACGTCTGCGCGTGCGCCGAACAACGGTTTTTATTTATTTGAAAATCGAGGATCGTTCGGCAAATCAGAAAGCGGTGACGTAGGGACGCGGGAAAAGTTAAGTTTTGGTCAATGGATGACTTTCTGATACATGGAAGTTGTTTTTAAAACCGGGAATCCCGGGATTAAGTGGATTAAGGAATTGTAATCCGGATTTTGGCTAGGTTAGTGGATTCTTGATTATTCTTGCTTTATCTTGTTCGCTGTCGTATGTTCCATGGTTTGCGCGTGAAACAATAGGCTGCTGCGCGTGGAGCGCGTGCTGGAATGGGGTGAAAGGTACGGAGCCTCGGAAAGGATCGTGAAGGCTTAGGGGCACCTAAAATGTATTTTTAGATACCACCTGTCAAATGGGCCTCTCAAAATGTATGCAGAGGGACATATAAACGCAATAAATGTGTTTACGGTACAAGGACGTATGTGTTATCAAATTTTATTATTGTTGTTTTTGGAGGGGGGGGGGGGAGGGGGAATAGGGTCTAGAATCTTGGGGTGGACTACTTTGGCCATATTTTATGCAAGGCATAGGGGCCATTCAAATATTATGTCACACTTTTTTGCCTCTTTTTAAACACCCACCCACCCCTTAGTCACAATTTCCCTATCCCTTATACACAATTGTCACAAAAAACAAACAACCCACCCACCCCCCGAGGTGTGACATAATATTTGAATGGCCCCATAGGTTAAATGGAAACTGCGTTTTTTAATGCAGATTAATTGCATTTATAAAACAGAAAAATCGCACTTTTACTGCAAAAAAAAAATATATTTTTACGTAAAAACAAGTCGCATTTTTAAGGGGGATTACAACCCTATTCATTTCCATGGATGAAATTTGCAAACACACTCACTGCCAAACAAAAAGAGATTTAATTAATATAAAATCTGTTTAAAATAGCTTGATAAATCAGCAAGGGCATTCGATTATCGTTTTTCACTTTGAAATGATATTTTTTTTTTAAATTAATAAACAAGTTTGAAAAATCTCCGTTCATTTGCACATGCTGCCAGCAGGAGGCAGCATGAGATAGGCAAGGTGTGAGTGTAAAAATTCAAAGAATAATTTAATTTAAAATAATCTACTATTTTAAAGTGAAAAAAGACAATCGAATGCCCTTGCTGATTTATCAAGCTATTTTAAAGAATGTTTATTTTTATTTAATCTCTTTTTGTTTGGCTGTTAGTGTGTTTGCAAATTTCCCCCTTTAAATTTGTAATTTTTTTTGGATTTTGTTGGGGTGGGGGACCTATACCAAAATATCCTCCCCACATATACGGACTTTTTACGGTATAAAAACGATAATAAAACTGTTTACGATGTAAAACAGGAGATAAAACGGCTTGTTTTTACCATCACGAACCTTTATGAGGCTCCGTATAATTTCTACATATGTATTGACAAGTTCTATATTACCCAGGAATAGAACGATAACAATGGAATTTTGGAAAATTTCAAAATTCTACTTGAAGTACAAATAATTTGAAATATACTTTTTTTATTATAAAAAAGCATAAATTGTTTACTAATATAATGTTTAAATAAATTGTTTATTTTCAAGGACCCATGACCAATTAAAACCATATTTTTTTCCAACTTGCTATTTAATACGTTTTTCATTTAGAAATTTTTAAATTTGATTATCATAGTTATGCAGTTTACGATTGAAAATAGTTTTTGGCAGATCTAAATATAAATTTGAGACATATTCGTGGTGCTAAACCCAGATATTTAAGAGCCGGATATGTCTGTACATATGAGAAAACGTAATTGTGTATTGTGTTTTGAAGTTATTTATTTGTACCGTTATTTTAAGCTAAAACACATTATACCGATTCGGAATAGCGGCATAACTAAGAAAAAAAACTTAAGGGTCGATCAGTATGACAAAAAACTATGAACAGCAACAATAAGGCAATTAGGAAGTACTATATTTTTTTTATTCACCCATACGAATAATTTATTACGTTATTTACACACAGGTTTAAAAATTAAGCCACAAATTTTGCCAACAAGACAAGCTGCGCATTGTTATAGTATAGTGCAGTACTGGTATAGTGAGCGGCTGCGTAGTAAAAATATAAAAAGACAACAGTTAAAGGACTAGTGTGCCTCGCATAACTACAATATTATGCAAGACGGTTGGGTTCCTTCGATTTGACCAACTTGACCACCTTCAGATGCATTTTTAACCATGTCCACGATCTAACGAATCGAGAACATGTACATTAATGATTAAGTTTAATGTATTACAATTAAGAAATCGACAAAATATGGTTACAAACCTCCTGGAAATCAGGAAAGGCCCCCTTTTCTAGCTTAGAGAACACGAGCTGGTCGTCTATGGTTACTTCGAATGATGCTAAAATGAGAAAACAAAATGTTATCCATGTTTATCTTAAAATTTTAAAGGGTGTCTAGTAGCCTTGAAAATCGGGAAATGTGTTTGAAATCTGTGTTAAACACCAGTTTTTTATTGCTTGAAATGAAGCATGAAATTCAAATTCAAATCAAAGCTTGGCTGCTGGCTAGAATGCTTGCAATGCGAAACATTAACCATAAGGTTGGGAGATTATTATTAATTCCACTGCTGTAATATGGGGGTAATATCGACTTACGCAAAAATATTTTGGGTTAATGGTTAAAAAAGTTCCCCGACCGCTGCCTTAAACAATGAAGTCTGAAATATGTAAATGTTGCCGAGAAAAGATCCATCGAAAGAAGCTAAAAACCAGGTGCAACACATGCGAGGTTGTTGCATCAAAAAATGCGACCAGGTTTTCAATTGAGCCGATCAGTGGCAACATGCATCCAGGCACATTTCTGGACGCAAAAATGCATTATAAGTTTGCTGAAACATATCTTGTAAGCAAACTTTTTTTTGGTAATTTGTTTCAACAAACCTTGCGTACGTTTCATGTTCCTGTTGGTGGAGTCTCGGCTAAGGTCACATGATATACTTACCAGTTCTGCCAGATACACTGGAAATCTCGGTATCGGGAAGGGCTAATTTAATTTGTCTTTCCAGTTCATCGAATCGTGGTTTGTAACCGCATCCACCGCTGAAATAAACATAGATTATTTCGGTTAATTAATTAGCACCTCATGATTAGATAACATTATTGTGTGAACATACTCTAACTCGTATCATAAATTGTTTTTAAAGATTAAGCCACTTAATATAAGTAGTAATCTTTGTTGTGATGTACTAATTAAAAACAACAGATTCTGTTGCCTATACATATCAGTTCTCCACAAAAATTGTAAATCTTTAAATATTTGGATATTTTGTGAATTAAAGGGAATCTTAAGCCTATTTTTTGAAGGATTAAGAGCAAGAAGATCTGAAGGGATTCATTTAATTGACAAAAACGATTCTGTTATTAATATTTCTGAGGGGCGATTAATATTCAAATAGTGTTATGACGAACAATTTCAAACGTTCTGCGATTTACGCATAAATGGATTTTTAATTATGAATTTATTGATATTGTTATTATAGATTTATACGTACCAATATTCCACGTGTAATTTCACCATTTTCCAACAGTTTTATCGACAAATTTCCACTAAATATACGAGAATTAACTTAGATGTAAACAGTGTTTGTCACCTGATGTTTCGTCGAAGGTGCTTTCAGGATTTTATGGTGCGTTTCAGCTTCAGAAACGGCGCTTTTTCTATTGGACGTGAGGCGTTGAAACGCAATATGGCGCAAATTATACAACAAATTGTTAAATAATATAAATTTACGGCATGAAATTTCGTGTTTAATATCGAAATTATAGACATATTATGCCACATATATGCCTGAAAACATATATAGCCATTTATGGCGCTTTATGTCTATGTATTTAATAAATGAAGTTAGATTATTGTTAAAAGTACATTGAAATACAGGCATTAGACATGTTTAGACATGTATAGATATATACTCATACGAGGATATATAAAACGAGGTTTACATATCACGAGTCTAACAAAATAATGTGAAATTTTATTGCTGCTCAGAGAAATGAATACAGAATTTCGTGTAAGATCTAAACAACTGAAATAAGTACAATTGTAAAATTGGGAGAAACCAGATTTTCTGACCCTGGTTATATAATAACACATTTAGTTAATTTAACGTTGACCAAACAGAATATTATACGCTTCGTGCAAGTCATCTTCTCGACCATTGGTCAGCCAGGCCATGAACGCCTGAAATGCAGGACCTTTGGTACACTGACGAATTTTTTTGGCATCCACTTCCGGTTCTAAACCGAATGGAAAATCGTTGCGGAAAAAATCAGCATCTTCTAATGGCAAGAGTTTTTTGGGTCCTGGTTAAATAAAAAAAATCAACATTGATTAGTTTCTTTAAAAAAATAACCAAATCTGTCTTCCAATATCTGAATTAAACCAAATGTTCCAGAAATTTAATTATTTGCAAAAGAAAATACTGTATTACCGGATGTGCTCTGCAATGGTCCTGGCTTTGGTTCCGGTTTTACATCAGGTTTAGGAACAGGTTTCTCCTCTACTTTCGGATCTGGTTTAGGTTGTGGTTTTGGATCTGGTTTAGTTTCTGGTTTAGGTTGTGGTTTGGTTTCTGGTTTAGGATCTGGTTTAGGTTGTGGTTTGGTTTCTGATTTGGGATCTGTTTTAGGTTGTGGTTTTTGATCTGGTTTAGGTTCTGTTTTAGGTTGTGGTTTTGGATCTGGTTTAGGTTCTGGTTTAGGATCTGTTTTAGGTTGTGGTTTTTGATCTGGTTTAGGCTCTGGTTTAGGATCTGTTTTAGGTTGTGGTTTTTGATCTGGTTTAGGTTCTGGTTTAGGATCAGTTTTAGGTTGTGGTTTTGGATCTGGTTTAGGCTGTGGTTTGGGTTGTGGTTTCGGATCTGGTTTGGTTTCTGGTTTAGGTTGTGGTTTTGGATCTGGTTTGGGTTGTGGTTTGGTCTGTGGCTTAGTTGCTGGTTTGCTTTGTGGTTTAGTCTCAGGTTTGGTTTGTGGTTTTTTGTCAGGTTTCGTTTCCGGTTTTTTGTCAGGTTTCGTTTCCGGCTTTGGATCTGGTTTCTTATCCGGTTTTGGTTCTGGTTTTTTATTTGAATTTTGATCTGGCTTTTTTGCTGGTTTAACTTTTGTTTGCGGTTCTGGTGGATTAGTCTGTTTTTCTACTGGATTTGATCTTCTGTACTTGATGTACTCGGCTAAAGTTGTGGACATCACTTATGTCTAAAATAAAACAATTGGGAATGTTAACACCATTTTATAGAAGTCATTCAGAGGATTAAGTGGTTAAAATGCCAACAGTTATCAATATAAAAGACAGTGGACATTGAATTTGTATTTCAATATATGCGCCAAATTAATACAATAAATTCCATACTTGGACATAAAACACCATATATGGATATACATGTTTTAAGACATGTTTGGGACATAATACACCAGGGTAAGTAGAATGTAATTGATGTTTTTACATACCTTTTATCCGGCATCAGCAAATAAAATTCCATGAGAGTTGGGGGACATTTTTACCGATTTTCTCCCTCAAAATCACAACAATTGGTTGAAATTTTGTTTTAAAAATTCATGATTTGAGAAAATTGTATTTTATATCAGAAATATGTGGACACAACAAATTTCAACTGACTTCAACTGACTTTGAAACCTACTTTTAACACTCCAGAAAGACGTTTATTGTGATTGCTTTTTATTGTCCATGTATTTGAAAAACACAAAACAGGCTATGTCATTTATTAAAAATGTTGATGGGCTCTGACGTCATCTTCTTGTTTATGTTTGGGGTCCCTAAGGAAACCTCTTCAAGTTGGTTTTATGGGAACAAAAATCTTGATTTATTTTTGTTAAAACATTGTGACAGCTTATACAGTGTTTTCGTATTTATGAAAACATGGCTACCACATGTGCAAGAGGTTACGAACATGTGTATTGTTGTCAGTGATTATAATTGCTGTTGTTACTGTGGTATTTAAAAGAATTTGTATAGGCCTAATCCACTCCTGTGATTCCTATACCAATGACTGATACTTAATCGATGACCATTGGTTGACCTTAACTTAGCATCCCAGCAACCATTTTGTATAGCTTTTAAAAACACAGTTGAGAACAGGAAAGATACATTTATTATTTTCATACATTAGGGAAACTAATTCTTACTGATAGCTAGGGCACTTGGTCCCTATTTTATATATGGTCACTTCAGATGTGGGTAATGTATGGAGATGTGTTGCTTTGTCTATATATGGCTTGATCAGAAATTTGACATACCTTATAGGTCCATATGCATGGTCATATGTGTTCGTAGTTTTAATGGCTACAGATTGGGCACTTAGGGGCCATTCAAAAAGAACGTCCTCAGGAGGGGGTGGAAGGTGCGCTGGCATGTTGACAGGGGGAGGGGGTAGGGTAAGTCATTATGGACGTCCACTAAGGATGGAATTTGTAAGTTTTTGTATTTTTTGTTTGAGTTTTGAGTTTTTTTGCGCCACTATTTAGAGTTTTAAAGGTCAGGGAAAGAGGAAATGGACACTGGAAGAAATGTGGCTTCAGTCCCAAATGTACTTGAATTTTATGCTGGAATTTGCTCTTCGAGGTCAGGAAATTTCCGTTAATCAGAAAAATTGGAAAAAAATGTCGTGGAATTGATAGCGAGGCCTTTGTATGTTCCAACCCATTTTCTGGACACCCTACTTTTAAAAAAACCTAGGGGAGTCTAATGAGGGGGAGGAGTCTGTAAAATGGACACCCTGTAGACAGGGGGTGAAGGAGGATGGGGGATTTTTGAAGAAATTTGAGGACCCCTTAGTCCCTTGATCTTGTATACAGACACATCAGATATGGGACTTGTATTGCTTTTCTATACAAATATGGTTTGATCAGCTAGAAATTGGACAAATATCATATAATATTATAAATAAATATTGTATTAAATTTCAAACCAATGATTTCTGATTTTGTAACACTATTATTCTTATTTTATTTATTTTATTATTTTTTTTTTCATTTCACTGGCTTTCCAGAACTTTCAAAAACTATGTGTTTGTGTGACTCTACAAACTCATGAGACTCCCTGTACCAGAAATGACGTCACCGCTCACGTGCTTCCAGCAGTTGATATCGATACGAATCGATGCGGCACGATACCGATTTGCGGGTTTAAAAGGAGCAGCTCGTGCTTCGTAGGCTCCTCCCACTTCGCCATTTTCATGTTCCGGGTGAATATTTGTGCACACGGCTCTGAAATTTTGCTGCCGATAGCGGGGATATTTAAAATAAGGCAAGCCGAATTTAGATGAAACAGGTAAGATGAGAATCGCCATTTAATTAACCCTCTTTTGTTCGGACTAACGTCTTCGCCGGTCTTCCGCGGCTTTCAAATGCCGCTCTGAGAGTACGTTTTTTCGGCAAGCTTCGTTTATGCGTTTTCCGATGGGGATCGAGGCCTAGTTTTACTTTTTTTTTTTAACATTTGGCGCAATGCAGAAGCCTTCCCACTAGACAAAATGTATAAATAGCACTTTAAATTCGTGCTAAAATGGCAGCGAAAAAACAGAATCTAGCGTGGAAATACAAGCCATTATGCCTTATGGCGGGAGTTGTCATCTAAAATGGTTGGCTGGCATTGTCGAAGTGTGATATCGATACAATCGTGAATTTTAACACCGTTTATCCGAACTTTTTATTTGATGGGGGGCAGCTGGGTCAATAATTCAATGAAAGATTAGGTTTTTTACGTGTACATCACCCTGATGCTGTGACGTACACGAGTACATGTGTAAAATGTCGTTTTCTGGACTCGTTTTACGTGTATTGCGTCGTTGTTATACATGTGGCAGGAGGGACCACGTGTTCACGCTTTAAGTATGGTTTAAAGTCTAAAATTTTTGTTTCATTTTTACAGAATAGATTATAAGGTCCGGTTATACGTACGAAGAAAAATAGTTTATCTTACAGACGATGGTCTATATACAGTTTTGTAAATGGATTCACACACGTCCGGTACGGTCCGGCACAGTATGCAATTGTTCGTTTACATACATATCCGCTACCATTTCCTAAACTGGAGGAAAAACGGAAAATAATACGCAGAAAGTGTGTCAATGTCTCGAAGAATAATAGTCGATCTTGTTATTGAAGACATTTCACGTAACGGATGTGTGTGAATGGGCTGTTACGGTCTGCGGAAGACCAGCCGTGACTACTGTATGTATAGATTTGTAACGTCATGTCATCTACGTGGATATGCGCCACGTACATGTAGTCATATATTTCTCAAGTTGTCAGAAGTACGATTCGATTATTGAGTGTCCATTTGCACACAATTCAACTCGGTACGCTACAGTCAGCAAAAAGAAGGACCGATAGTAAGCATCCGTCTTGGCACGAGGCTCGATCAAAGGATTTGAGTGATTATGTCTACTCTAGAGTGGTCGTTAGGCGTTAATATATTTGAATTATGATAAAGATTAAAACGTTTGAATAACCCCATAGATAACTTTTCAGGTCTGGACCTCAAAGCGTTCCAATTTAGAGAGTGGATCATTTCTGTCACACTCGCGGAATGTTGGAAACTGCCCTTAACAAATCTGACTGCCCTACGCTGGACCATCTCTATATTCTGAATATAAACCATCCTGTGAGGTTTCCAAATAGGAGCGCAATATTCCAACATAGAACGAACCGGAGTTGCGTAGCCAGCTTCCGCTACATTTTCCACACATTCTCGAAATCAGTTGTCTGTTATGTTGCCAGTCAGTGTCTTCAGTGTCAAGAAAGAAAAACATCCGTATTTCTTCAGAAAATTTCCCAATGATATTTTTTCGTAGAAATCTAGACATTTACACACTCCGTTGCTGTGCTCTTCCGTGATATGTATACTTGGGTGATGTAACAATTTGATATGTACTGTGACCATGACTAGGCTTCTGCAGAACGTATCTGGCTGCACCCGTTTACACTTATCAGTTACGAACCATGTTGAAACTATAATTTATTTAAAGCACACGATTCAAAGTCTAAAATAATTCAGTTTTCCTGGAAATCGCCTCCAAAACTTATTTCAGCATCTGAAAGTCTGGAAATATGCTTGAAATTTGTGTTAAACACAAGTATGTTTTTTTTTCAAATTCTCTAGAAAAATGTTAAAACTTTGGCCAAATAACCAAAAATCCTTGAAATATACTTAAAATTTTCCGGCAAATGTACTAGGCAGCGTATATTTGTATAATTTAACAGTGAATCTGGGCATCAATAATCTCGAGAATGTATTTACATAAAACTTTTGAATACTTATAAAAAATTTCTTTATTTACAACTAAAGTTAAACAGTTTTAAAACTACGCATGAACTTTTAAAATGAGCCGGTAAAGTATACACCGATGTGTTAAATTTAAATGTACTTGTAAATTGCGTTTTTCCTCCTTGTTGACCTGGTTTAGCCATATCAACAAGTATGATACTGTTTTTTTTAAACTATTATGCAACCCCAGTGTAAAAAACATGTCAAAGACAATGTCAGGACAACTTTTGTAAAGATTTATTTAAATATAGTAGATGACTACCCATTTATTACAGCTGCAAGTCACTGCAATCATATACAATGAAAGTACATTTTTTTTATTAATAAGCTGTGGTTTAACTATTAGTTTTGCATGTAAAGATGTTAAGTACATTTTGGTTTATTTTTGTCACAACTAGTCATCTTGTTTTCTTTGTATTATGATTAAGATGTCTGGTTAAAATTTGAATTTAAGCATTTTAGGCGTCTGTGTAAACTTCATTGTCGTGTTTAGCATGTCTTGCGTGGGTTGATATTTGTATATATATAGTATGCTTAGGAGGCAACAAGTTAAGAAAAATCACAGCCAAGCAATAAATGTGGTGCCGAGTTTACTCGATGCTCTGCTAAATTTAATTTAAGACTCATAAAACTTTATACACTATCATTAACACAGCAGAAGTGTGACTTGCACATTAGATTCTCATTGGATGACTAGCACGTTGGATTCACCTTGCTATACAGAAATAGCGAATAATAAACAGTTCAGAATGACGTCAATTACATGGTGTGTAAAGTATTTTGAATTTATACATGAGTAGTCACATGATTATTACACCTAACACATTCCTGAAATCACAACATAAACACTTTCCGCGTACCACAGTTGCTCAAATCGCAAGAACTTGAGACCGAGCTGCGTCTCTAGTCCCAGATGCATACCACAGCTGCACAGAAAAATTGCCAAGACGAGCTCAAGACTGTGACAATACAGCCAAATCTGATACTCTCAATCTTGAGCTTAAGCTTGAGATGCAGCTTAGAGGAGGCCAAGCTTGAGCTGCAGCTTGTTGAGCAAGTGTGGTACTGGGGTCAAGTTTTAGCTTGTGCTGAGGGAAAAGTCAGGGAAATTCAAAATGAAAATTGTGTGGCCACCCTGCATATGTGGGCCAAATGCAGATAGGTTTAAGTACCACTAATTACATAATTTTGTAAAAAGTTGACCTGTACTCTCTCTGAACCAGGGAATCCCTCCTAAACTTCTACTCTTGCAGTAAAACCGAATAAGAATTGTTTAATGCATTTTCGTGACATATTTACCTACTTTGTAAATGTGCTTATTAAAAATGCAGCTGAACAATAGACAAGAGAAATTAAAATTTCAAATTGATTTACTTGGAATCTTCAATTACCATGTTGAAGGATATTGCGATTAGTCCTTGGAAATATAATTTGCTAGACTTATGGTATGATAAAAGTTCCACGTTATGACTGTGTGACTGCATGGTGACTGAATATTAATTAGAAGGGAAATTTTCTAAGATGTTTTATATTCATATTTAATCTCAAGCTCACTTTTGGGTTGATTTTTACAATCATACTTGGTGGATATTAATGAATTCAAGGTTATTGGTTTTTGTGATGGAATTAATATCTAATATTCTAATATTTTATATTTTATTTCCTTCCACCCATATCTGATAACATCATTATCTACTTTAGATAAGATATAGAACTACACTACTGACCAAAAAAAAGTATGGGTACTGACCAAAGTTTTGGAATAAAGTATCGGTATTGACCAAAGTGTTGGAATAAAGTATTGGTACTGACCTAAGTTTTGGAATAAAGTATCGGTACTGACCGATGTATCGATACTTTTATCGGTACTGACCGAAGTGTCGGAATAAAGTATCAGTACTGACCAAAGTGTTGTAATAAAGTATTGGTACTGACCGAAGTGTTTGAATAAAGTATCGGTACTGACCGAAGTGTTTGAATAAAGTATCGGTACTAACCGAAGTGTTGGAATAGTATCGGTACTGACGGAAGTGTTGGAATAGTATCGGTACTTACGGAAGTGTCGGAATGAAGTATCTGTACTGACCAAAGTGTTCGAATAAAGTATCGCTACTAACCGAAGTGTTGGAATAGTATCGGTACTGACGGAATTGTTAAAATAAAGTATAGATACTTTATTTTATTTTATTATAGACACTTCGGTCAGTACAGATCTGTACTGACCGAAGTGTCAGAATAAAGTATCGGTACTGACCGAAGTATCTGAATAAAGCATTTATTAGTGATTTTTGAATCTTGAGTGCCACTCTAGCCTATTTGAGAAGCACCACGTGTTTTAAAATAATTATGTTATTGATCTTAATTTTAATTACCTTTGAAGGTTGAAATAATTTCCACATCGCTATAATAAGCAAAATGTCAAGTGGCTATCCAGTTCAATCAAGTAATTGATGTCAGTGTAACATTTTATAAGTGCTTTAACGTTTAAATATAATGTGGATGAAAGTTGGAGGATTAAATATCATAATTTAGTTCAATTATTTTCCTCTTCCAAAACATTTTGGGCCCAATTTATGATATGCCCATATGTGACATATATTTCCAAAAATAAGTACTATAGCATTTTCCCAGAAAATGTCATAAAATCCTTGGAAATTTGTTATCATCTGTTTGAATATTATATAAGATATACTGATATCGCAACCAATCCTCTTGAAGACGAAATATTTGAGCAAATGTTTAATGATGTCTACAATAAAAAATCAAACTAAAAATCCTGGATAAAAAAATGATGACACATATTTTTCAGTTTTTGGATTTTCTGTTTGACTTTGAAAGGTCAGTGAAATGAAAAAGGTGAGTAAAATGAACATAATGTGGACAGAGGGGTCAATTTTTGAATGAATTTGTGGGGACGTCCTTTTTGAATGGCCCCTATGGACGACATACTTTACACTGAACAATTTTCTGGACACTACATTAATAAAAATTAAGGGTGTCTATAAGAGGGAGGGGATGGTGTCTTGGCTAAAATGGACACCATGTGGACAGGGGGGAGGTCAATTTTTGAAGGAATTTGTGGTGACGTCCTTTTTGAATGGCCCTATGGACGATATACTTTATACAATGTGAACAATTTTCTGGACACTACATTAAAAAAAATTAAGGGTGTCTATAAGAGGGAGGGAAGGGTGTCTTGGCTAAAATAGACACCATGTGGACAGGGGGTCACTTTTTAAGGAATTTGTGGGACGTCCTTTTTGAATGGCCCCTATGGAGTTATAACAACTGTTTCAATTATTTTGTCAACTTCTGTGTATTATGTGAAAAAGCTGTAATGGCCCCATGCTTAAGTGCAACTTTACAAGACGTGTCTGGATGTATAGTAATTAATATTCGAATCAGGACTTTGATTAGTTGGGTTTTTTTGAAAGGTCTTGTCCTTAAAAGCGTAACCTTTAATTTAATTCTAAGCCATATATGGACCCTTGTTTAAACCGGTAAAAACTTGTTAAAATGTTTCGAATGCAATGGAGGTCTCCACCCATTACTCAGACTCTTAAGGACACCCTTAATTGAGGTGAGTCAATCTCAAGTAATGAATTCAGCATTTTTGATATGCTTTCAAAACTCCTTATACAGAATTACGATTGTTTTTTTTTTTTTTGCCAAATTGACTACTGACTCGTATTTTACATATTTTTATTATTTAGCCTTATTTCGAATGTTGTGGGGGATGTGGACGCTGATTGGCTGAAAAAAACACGCCCAGATATACCTTAAATCTAGTACTTTTTGGGCGACCCTCCCATTATCTTAATCTTCGCCCCTTTTTCCTAACAAACCTCAGTTCAACCTATTAAGTTGAACTGAATAGGATTACAATTTAAAATTTCAAAAATGAGATATTTGGTTACATATTTGACCAAAACTCAGAAATATTCAACTTATTTGATAAACTAACGTCCAAACTGTGCTTTTAAAAGGATCTGGGGGTTTCAGGTAGGCATACATTTCAATTTTTTACATTTTTTTAGAATTATGTAGGGGAGACACTTTTTAATAAAATTCAATAATTGTCATATTGATCTAAAATTGTAATGGATGAAAATTTTACGAAGCAAAATTACAGGATGGCCGCAAAAAAGAAAAACCTTATTCATAAATTAGTAACTTTTTTGTTTTTTACTCGAAATCCAATTTTGCACAAATATAGGACAAATGTTGAATTTACTTTGAGTAAAAAACAAAAAAAGTTAAAGGTGGGTATCCACCAAAAGAAACTTGCCACACAAAAAACATACACAACAAATCTACACTTACAAACATTGATGTGTCCAGAAGTGTTTGCGAACAATGTGGGGAAAACCTATGTTTTTCCCCCACATTTTGATGTTTTTTGATGTGTCGTAGCCATCACTCGAAAGGCGGTCCGGATCAAAGGAATTTGCCAAACATGTTTGGAAAACCATGCTGAAAACATTGTTTTAGTGTTTTTTGTGTATATTTAATGTTTATGTTTATTTTTCTTTTGGTGGATACGTAGCTTCAGAATTTATGAAAAATGTTCCCCCATTTTTTGGGCCACCATGTAGCAATAATTAAAGGTATTTTAGATTAAATATATCGAGCCAATATCCACGATTGTCTAGGAATTGTCATAGGGCAATGTGGTCCTATAACATTTAAGTTGAATTTTTATAATCATAATGTATTTAATTATTTATATTAAAATTATACTATTGCTGTACACATAAGTATTTATTTATGGAAAAAATAAGTATTATATACAGTGGAACCTCGGTTTATGAACGTCTTTATTTACGAACACCACATGTTGTTTCGCTTTACGAACGATGCTTCTGTTCACGAACACATTTCTCTGGACCACCGATCGAAGGTCCTAGTTTCTGTACTTGTTTTACTAGTTCCACTATGCTTTTCAAACTTGGTTGGATGTGCATTCCCAGTTGGATGCAACTGCAAAAATTCGTGGTTGAACTGACATGTCTCCGTTACTGCCTTTATTGTTGTAAAACCATTTGTTATATGCGCACTGCATTGTGGGAATGTAATGACGCCAAGCCGTGTTGCACCCCAATAATCCATAAATTTCCCTAATCTACGGTACTTTTTCTTTCTTTCTGTTAAAATGTTGCAGTGTTGCCAGACAGGATAACGTGTTCCACTTTAGCACATTAAAAGTTAAATTAACGTGCTTGAACTTACAATGTGCAAAAACGGAATACAACTTTCAATTTCAATGGAATACAATGTCGAAAATACTTTATTAATACCTACTCACTGTTGCTCATTTCCACGTGTGATTAACGTAGCAGATGACCCAAAATATGCCCCATCCCAAGAAATTGTGGGGAACTGTTACGGGAAAAATTCCTGGCAGCACGGCCTCTGACGTCATTAACTGAGTTTTCTGCTCTTGTCTACATCCAACTGTGTTTGTGGAACATGGTTATACCCTGTCTCCACTTGCACAGCCAACTCAGTTGGATGTAACTGAGAAAGTTGATGGTTCAACTGACCTGTCTCCATTATGCTCCACTATACTGTAAAACCATTTGTTGAATGTTCACTGCATTGTGGGAATGCAATGACGTCAAACAGTGTTGCACCCCAATCATCCTTAATTTTCCCTATTGCATGGTAATGCAATAGGGAAGTTTTAAGGAAAAAATTCCTGGCAACACTGCCTCTGACGTCATTTACTGGGTTTTCTGCATCCAACCGTGTTTGGGGAACATGGTTGGAGCAGACGAAAACCGACTGAGTTGTGAACTGAGTTCCAACTGGATGTGACTGGCTCCATTGCACATTCAACTGCATCCAACTGAGAATCTAGATCCAAACGAGTTCCAAATGTGCAAGTGGAGACAGGGTATTAGAGCAGATGAAAATCGACTGGGTTGTAAAGGCTGTTCAACTTGGAAGTGACTGTCTCCATTGTCACATTGAACTGCATCCAACCGAGTTCCAAGACCCAAGTGGAGACAGGGTTACGAATAAGTTTTACTAAATACAAGAATCATCAAAAATGTTTGAATTTCCAAGGATTCAAATTAAAATAGATATTGGTTTCAAGGATATAGCCTCAATTACAAATATGGCAAAAGTTCGTCTCTTGTTTTATCCATAACAATTGCAGATGCAATGGATTAGAATCCATCGATGACGTCGAGTTGAGACTTAACGGGGGTTTGAAACCCTATCCTTTTCAATGGGTAAATTTGCATCGACACTCACCGTCAAACAAAAAGAGATTAAATAAAAATAAAAATTGGTTAAGATAGCTTGATAAATCAGCAAGGTCATCCGATTGTCGTTTTTCACTTTAAATAGTAGATTTTTTTAAATTGATAAACAAGTTTGAAAAATGTCCGTTAATTGGCCCACGCTGTCAGCAGGTGGCAGCACGAGAATTCAAATTAACCGACATTTTTCAAACTTGTTTATTAATTTTAAAAAAATCTGCCATTTCAAAGTGAAAAACGACAATCGGATGACCTTGCTGATTTATCAAGCTATTTAAAAAAAAAATATTTTTATTTATTCTCTTTTTGTTTGACGGTGAGTGTCGTTGCAAATTTACCCATTGAAAAGGATAGGGTTTAAAACTCCGTTACATCATGTGATTAACAACAGAATAGAGTAGAATAAAATACGTTTTCCTAATGGAAACAATGATTGTTAAAGTAAATTTCTTAAACAGAATCTGCGAATGAATTTGATTCGCAGCACCATCAGAATGATGACACCACGTGGGTGTCTTTATTTCTTATAATGTTGGAAATCATGGATGTATATGTTATACTGATTTCTTCTAATATTACTCTTATATTTATTTCCTTTCTGTATTATTTCCATACATAATGCCGTAACATGTTAAAAAAAATTATAGGACACAGAACGCATTATTCGGATTTACATTAATTGCAATGGGAAAAATTAATTCGGATTACGAAGTTTTTGGTTCACGAACAGGGTCGAGGAATGGATTAAGTTCGTAAAGAGAGGTTCCGCTGTATAAGTATATTACTGACATGTAATATTTCTATATTTTTTGAATGTCATTTTTTTCTTGAATATCATTGATATTACTTGCATGCACTTATGAAACAGTTTTATGTACATATAAACTGCTTAATTTTAATCATTAATCTTATCTTTGCTCTAATTAAGATTAAGTGTATTTTAAATAATTTTATCACGATTTAAGTTGAGGTGTAATTTATTTAGAAGTCACCTTTCAGTTGTTGAAATTCCCTCATTGAAATTCCTGACGCTTTACATGTACATGTAATTGTCGAAATAATTGCATAAAACTGTTTCTTAGAAAACTTAAAATCTTGAGATTACTTAGATTCTAAATAAAGATTTGTCATGTACACGTGTTCGTTTTTTCTCTACTGAAACTAAGTTTAACACCAGTTTAACACTAAAGTAACAATTCGTGAAGTACGAGTAGCATAGTAATCAGACTTGGAAGAATTGTACTCATGAGCAGGAGTACTGATTACGAGTATAATAGAATCGTACTCTATAGTAACTGGTAATCATACAAAATGAGTACGAGTAGTATCGTACTTAGACTTGTGCAAATTGTACTCATAACAATACAAATTAGGATAGAGTATATTTGGTACTTCAAGTACCCGTTACTCAAATGTATTCAATTTATTCAATTATTGAGTTGAAATATTTCCATTTTTACTGGATTACTACGGTACTCATCATTTTAGATTACGTTAATGCTCGAGTACATTGTACTCCTGTCGTTTTGAGTACACTTGGATTCAATTACTTGTATACTCTTTACTCGAATATATTCAATTTAATCAATTATTAAGTTGAAGTATTTCTATTTATACTGGATTACATGGGTACTCATAATTTCAGATTACATTTATGATCGAGTACATTTGTAAAAAAACTTAAGTTGAAGTATTTCTATTTATACTAGATTACATCGGTACTCATAAGTTCAAATTACGTTAATACTTGAGTGCATTTGTAAAAAACAAACATTTTGAGTACATTTTTGTAATCGAGTACATTGTATTCGTGTCGTTTTGACTACATTTGGATTCAATTATTGTGTACTCGTACTTACTGAGTATATTTGGTACTTCAATTACTCTTCGTACTCG
Organism: Julus scanicus; assembly: GCA_034698625.1. Classification (NCBI taxonomy): domain Eukaryota; kingdom Metazoa; phylum Arthropoda; class Diplopoda; order Julida; family Julidae; genus Julus; species Julus scanicus. The sequence goes on along the minus strand of JAQGBW010000468.1, from coordinate 12,908 downwards.
ATATTTTTTTACTCGAATTCAATCATTGTACTCAATTACTGCCCAACACTGAAATGTGACTTTGGCAGTGGAAATATTAACCCCGATTTTACTGTTATCGGTTGAATTAAACGTTTTGATAGCTGATTAATTATAATTGGACTTCGGTGCAACAGATCATACAACTTCTGATAGCCTCGTTGTAAACAGTAGATGACGTCATTTTGTGTCCACATGTAAATACTGGACACATTAAGTTTCACTAACTGTATGCAAAAACATGTAATTAATTGGTGTTTTTGGAAATTTTGTAATTCCTTATTTGTTGCTCCTGGTCACATTGTCTTGATTTTGGATGACGTCATTGTCAACTAATCGTTGTGTTTGGACACTCATTCAATGGAAATTAACTTAAGTGCTAAGGTCGAACTTAAGATAAAGTTCACCAAACTCGAGGAAAAAATATATTATTTTATGGACAGCAGTGAAACCAAAAATGTGGTGCTAGTGGTCTGCTTCTTGTGTTGCGTTTTATGGTATCGTATTAACCGGTTTTTGTCTTTTGTTTTAATTTTTGATAAAAATATAATCCATATTGCAGTGAAAGTCAGCTAAAATCCAGTACAACAAAGATGGATTCTTAGCTTAAATCCATTTTTTACTTAATTTTAGCCGATTAAAGAAAGCGAATCAGCTGAAATTTGCACATTTTAATCGGGGTAAAATTAATTGCTTGACCATCACTTTTAGATAAATTAATCCATATTGATATGATAATGATATGGGAAAACTTAATATATATTGTAAAATGTGGGGCATTTTTGTCTTATGATGGGACCAGTTGGTAAAGAGTGTTTTGATTAAGGCAACCCAGGTGAAAAATGATATGCAATGGACAACATAAATTATGTAAAACTCCCAAAAAAATATGATTTTTTTTTCTTAAATAAACCACAAAAATTGATAGAGGCATTGTAGTTTATTGAAACAATTTAGTAATTTATTTAAGAAAATTATAATTTTTATTTGTGTGTTATTAGTACTCTTTTTATGCTAAATTTGGAGCAATTTTAAACAATTGGACAATATTTTAGTCAGATTTAGCCAGTTTTAGGCAATAAGGGTAATTTATAATTTTAATCAATTTTTTAGCAATTTTAGACAATTTTAAATAATTTTATACATTTTTGACAGTTTTAGCCAATTTTACAATTTTAAGCAATAAGGGCAATTTATAATTTTAGACAATTGGACAATTTTAAACAATTTTTGGCAATTTTGTCACTTTTAGCCAATTTTACAATAATAAAAAATAAAAGCAATTTAGTATATTTAGACAATATTAAACCATTTTAGACAATTTTACTATTTAAACAATGTGCGACTTAGATAAATTTACAATTTTAGACTATTAGACAATTTTAGACAGACATTGTTACTATTTTAAACATTTAGAAAATTTTCAAATTTTAGACAATATACTAACATAATTTAACAATTAGATAATTAGACAATTTTACTATTTAAGACTTACAAATTTAGACAACTTTAAACAGCTTTAGACAATTTTACAATTTTAGACAATTACCAAATTTTACATTTTTAAACAGAGAAAATGTTACAATTTTAGAGAATTTTGGACAATTTAACAATTAGACAATTTTATACAGTTTCTGGCATTAAAATAAAGACTTGGTGCACATCCTATTATATTCTGAAAATGTCAATTAAACCAAAATGTATAAAAAGAGCTTGCCTCCTGGGACAAAATTATTAAATTGGAGGTCATTATAAATTGTATTTTTGGAGCCTGGTTTCTTTTCCATCAATGAGACTAAAAATCAATTGGGAACATAGTTATAATTTAATATATATTAATATAACATTGTGTAAGATGAAGATAAAGTGGCCTCCGGAAACACGACTTTTGATTCGATGCAAAATAATGGCATTTTCGTAGTTTAATATTTTGGCAGATTGCCGAAATAAATGTTTTATTTTCAAGGTAAAAGATTGCAGATCTAATATCGATTTCTATGTCTATGTGGGAGGACACAACAATGCTTATGCTAAAATATGGACACAAAATCGATATGATCTAAAATACTTACTCGACTGCTCCATATTTTTTAAATATATTATCGACTCGTGTTTGCGGATTTTGTTGCCAACAAAACGTGTTTTTCCATAACTGGAAATTGAGGAAATGTATTTCTGGCTAGTTTTGTAACCGTATCTTTTTCTAGACGCTATTTCTGGTGTAAAATTGTAGGAAATGTAAACGTGTGGGCTTCCTTAATTCTTGAACACCCCACGCAAAATACACTCGAAATTGTTGAGGAGGGGATTCTACCTTTTTTAAGGCCAAAAATAAAACTGTTTTTGTGGCGAGAAATATTTAGAGCAGTTGATGTTTGTTGAAAGTGGGAAGAAATTTGACTTTTACTTTTACTAAGCTTTTTCTTAAATTTTTCTTGACCGCATTATTAATTATGTAGCCATGAAAATTGGTCTACTTTTTATCTAAAATTTGTCAAAAATTTAATATGCATGTCCACTATTCTGTAGAGAGACCATATGTGAGGTTGGAAATAGTTAGGGGCCATTCAAGAAGGACGTCCCCGAAATTCCTTCAGAAATAGAACCCATCCCCTCCTACTCATGTCCACATGGTGTCCATTTTAGCAAGAACCCCCTCCTACATAGACTTCCTTAATTTTTTATAAAAAGTAGGGTGTCCAGAAAATTTGTTGGAACATACAAAGGCCCATCCTCAAGGCCCTGTCCACACGGTGTCCATTTTAGCAAAGACCCTCCCCCCTCATAGACGTCCTTAATTTTTTTTTTGTCAAGTAGGGTGTCCAGAAAATTTGTTGGGGCACACAACGGCCCATTCTTTAAATTTCCAAGCACCCGCCTCGCTGCCAATTCCACGATTGTTTCCAGATTTTTCTGATTAACGGAAATTTCCTGACTTCGAAGGGAAATTCCAGCATAAAATTAGTATTAAATATAAGCATCATTCCCGACTTTCCCGAGGTTTGAAAAGTTCAAGTACATTTGGGACTGGGGACATATGTTTCTTCTGGTGTCCATTTCAAATTTCACAGACCTTTAAACTCAGTTTAACCGAAAATACAAAAACTGAAAAATACCATCATTAGTGAACGTCCATAATGGCTTTTTGGTTTGTTTTTAAATTCAATTGAAGACATAAGTATAAATATAAAAGTATAACAAAACTATATAAAATAGCGAGAGTTCCTTCACGAGACTCCGTACAATTTGTATGTGTTGAATAGGCGTAGAACCAGATTATACGGAGTCTCGTGAAGGCCTACATAGGCTAGTGATGCTATGAAGAAGTTTTCTCGAAGTTATATCGTAAACACTAAAATCTCGCTATTTTTAAACCGTGATTTATTCCGAAGTTTTCTCTCCGTTAAAACATAAACACAGTTTTCTCGCCATTAAACCATAAACATGAAGAAATCTCGCAACTTTTATACCTTAAACACGAAGTTTTCTCGCCATTATGTCGTAAATACTAAGAAATCTCGATATTAGACCTTTAAACACAGTTTTCTCGCTGTTTTAATACTGTAAGCACGAAGTTTTGTGTTTTGTTTTTTGTATTTTTTTATTTATTTGTATTTGTATTTTTTTTCCAGTGAGACTGACAAGACCTCATCATCAAAATCCTCCGTCCATATCACACATTTGGTTCCAACATATTTATTTTTGTATTCACCATGAGGAAGCCGTTACCCAACACTCTCTGCACATTTTGCCTATTTTTGGGATGTTGTTCCTTACATGTCCTAATGGCCAAAGAAATGCAAAGGGAAGGCTCTGAATCAGGGGCCGAGGCAAACAGAATCTCAACTGAATCATATAAGAAACAAGACAGGGAATTTTTAAAAGACATTTTTCGAAAATACGGCAAAGGGGACGTCATTACGTTAGACGGATTCAAACTTTTGCTAAAAAATCTAGGAATTGGTGAGCTAGATGATGGACATAATCATGATTCGAGTGGTGATCGTGCTACAAATATATCGGCTACGAGGTCTTTAAGTAACGATGTAACAAATTCGAGTTTCGGGAAGGCGAATCATACGGAGAGAATCGTACAGCAGGGTGAGTATACTCGTGCGATGAACTTATAATTTATTTAATTACAGTGGAACCTGAATTATCGGAGATAATGTGGACAGAGTATCTCGTATAATCGTATTATCAAAACCTCGGATAATACGGATGGCCGCATCTATTTTGTTTTTAAAATTTCTAATAATATTTTCCTAATTGACGATGTTTTATAAATTTTCAACTTGTAATGTTACGTAAAACAAGGATAAATACACGTTTAGTAGAAAATTGCGCGTATTTACAGCTTCAAATACTATTTAATCATTCCATATACTGTAAATTTGAAGAAAAAAATTTATTAAAGTTCCAATGATTTTTCTAAAAATGTGGCACATATGTTTTTTATAAGTCTCGGATAGTCGGGGTTCTACTGAATAAGTTTTTTTTATTTAACCTTTTTTCTATTTTGATTAGGTGATGCAACACGGCAACAACATTCTCTGCTGATTAAGGATATGCCTAGTAATGTAAGTTTTAATAAAATGTTTAATTTCACTACGATGGGAGTCTCAAGATGAGTTTTTTAAATTTTATTTGTTAAGGTAAAGTTTTGGTTATTAATTAAGGTTTTACTTTTTTATTTCAGCGAAGGAAGTGCCTGTCTTCGTCGGAGATTCTGTCATCGACAAATGAAAATCCGCTTCAGCAGGACATATCACCGCAAAGGTTCTTAGAGTTGTGTCCGGTTATTATACACGAAATAGATATGCATCATTGTGATCCCGATGCTCACATACTGCCTAAGGACGAAAAAATGACTGAGATTAAGCCCCGTTCGGAAACTCCGAGTCAATATGGTAAGTGTCTTAATACCGCAGGATTTTTTGCCGAGTTTTAAACATACAGTTGAAAAATGCTTTCTGAAATGTTTGTTTTATTATTTTCTTTTCTTATTTTAGTATGGTTTTATAGTATTTTAGCTGTGCTTGTCATAAGCGTGACTGGGATGCTGAGCGTCGCCATAGTTCCTATAATTCACAAATATTGTTACCAAAAATTGCTGCAATTTCTTGTCGCTCTCGCAATCGGGTCGCTCGTCGGCGATGCGTTGCTTCATCTTTTGCCGCATGTGCGTTTGTTCGTTGCACGTTTTTTTTTACCCAAATTTCATATTTTTGCTATCGATCTGGTTTTGTTCAGATTAATGGTTTGAACATCGGTGTTAACTCTCAGAAATTTTGTTTCCACCGTTTTGTTAGGCGATGAAATCGATAGGGGAACATCACGATCACGGTCACGCCGAGCATTCGGAACAAGGCCACAGCCATCGTGAAGTTTGGATCGGACTCACTGCGCTCGGTGGCATTGGCTTGTTCTTTATTGCCGAGCAAATGCTTAATTTTTTACATACGTGCAGAGGCAAAAAGGAGATGAAGAAAAAGGTTTGTTTTATTTGTTGCTCGTTATTGTTCATTTTTTACAATGACCTACGATCGACAGTGGAATAAAATATGTGAAATTTGTCTAATGTTCGGATTTTATATTCAATTATGTTCAGGATCGAATGCCGAAGATCCCACTCAATTACATGGTTGGAGAAAAACTGTCGAAATACTCTTATGGTTCTTACGCGTGTCATCCCGAAGAGGATCCCCTCCAAGGTAGCATTTATTTCCTTTGTGCCGCTTTTGATTGATAACTTTCTTGCTAACATTCAACAAATTGTTATTTTCGGTATAAATATGATGTAATTTTTCCTGTTTAATTCCCCGCTTAATAAGTTCAAAAGCTCCAGTCCCTAAATTTATTTCAATATTTTTTCTGGCAAGTTTCCTCTTTTTCTGTTAGTTTGTCATGTGTATGACCAATTTTTATGTTGTTTTCTAGAATCCGTTTAACATAAAATACGTTATTGAAGATTTTGTTACATAAACGTTTTTTCTTACAGGTCTCAGCAACACGGATGCTTGCGTTGAAGAGGATCACCATACGTGCTTCCAGAAGCCCCCGAGCTCTGAAGTGATTGATCAAGGCGAAAGTACCTTACCGATGGACAAATTCGTAAACAACACCGGCGATGTAATTGTGGCTCCCGGTGTTGCTTACGGAGGCGAGAAGCAGCAAAACGGTGCCAGCAAAGTGAAAACTCCGAGTGCTTGCTTGAACAAGGACGTGAGCGAATCTTCCGTTGTTATTCCGCATGTGCACCACGGACACAGCCACAAACACATGCACGACATACCGAGGACCGCTTCGGCCACGGCTTGGATGGTTATTGCGGGAGATGGACTCCATAACTTTAGTGACGGAATGGCCATCGGGGCCGCTTTTGCTAACAGCCTCACTGGCGGTCTTAGTACGTCCATTGCGGTGTTTTGCCATGAACTGCCGCACGAATTAGGTAAGTGTTTGCCACTGGTATTTTTTTTTCCTGAACAGCATTACAATGAAGTCCGGAAGAGGGGGAAGCTGTGGAACAATAAAATAATAAAATGCCTCATCGTCTAATTAGTGACGTGCATGAATGGATTAACGAAATTCCAACTGTCCCCTGTCCCCGTTTAATATTTTGCCGCCGTTATCTTGTACGATAACAACCACGTTTACATCTGAATGTCTTCCCGCTGCAGAAATCCTGACTTTTTGGTCTCTTGAATAGTTATTATCAGGATTTTGTCGTAATATTTTTCGATTAGCTTTCTCACCGATATATTTTATATCCAAATTTAGGTGATTTTGCCTTGTTGATCAAGGCCGGAATGAGCAAACGCCAAGCGCTCCTGTACAACGGATTGTCTTCCGTGTTGTGCTTCGTCGGAATGCTCGTTGGCTTGGCCATCGGCAACATTCATTCGGCAAACTCGTGGGTGTTTGCCTCGGCTGCCGGGATGTTTCTATACATTGCGTTAGTAGATATGGTAAGGCAACGGTTACTTTTAAATTAACAATTATCGAGATTAGTTGGGGTATAATTAAATTGGGGTAAAATGAATCTCCAATAAATTTACTGGACCTGTGAACACCTCTAAACTAACCGACCGACCATATCAATAGAGGGAACTTACTAATTCCACTGATTTTTCACATTACAGATGCCCGAATTAAACTGTGAAACGGGGGACAGTCCATTAGTGAAACTCTTGATCCAGTGCCTGGGAATCTCTATCGGTGCAACCATAATGTGTCTTATCGCATTGTACGAACATGCTTTGCAAAACATAATCCAAGCTGGCAGCTGATCCGACCGATGCGGTCGCCGCTGAGCTTTAAATTTACGATCGTGACGAGTAGGTACTAATCCTCTACTGCAGGTAAATTACCATTGAAGGGATCGAAGATCTCGTTGAACTTGAGTTTTGAGTTCAAGTGTCAGCGGTCTCCGCAGAATTTCACCACGGACAGACAAGTTTAGCAACCGAACAAGATTAGCAGTCTTAAGGCAGGATGAGCACAGAGTTTTCTTCGGATTATCGGAGCGTTTGTGGATTTTTGGCTGAAGAAAAAGTTATGGTAATATCGTGAATTGACGAGTCAAGTTTTTACAACAGACGAGGCTTTTTTCATTTGAAATATCAGGCTAATATCGTAAGAATTTAAGTCATGTTTTATAGAAGTTTTTTCGAGTAACGCTGTCGTTTAAGAACGTCCTCAAGCCTTATATCTGCAAATTCAAAAATACAATTTTGACATAACAACGCAAATATTTAAAAAGTTGTCCCGTGTTACTTTGATGATTTTTTGTTGTTGTAAAAGTAGTTAAAATTGAAGGTTGCTATTGTTTTTGAACAAGATCAACTTGTATAATCGGGATCTCCGAAATCTTCGGTACGATAACCAACCTTTACAGAAAAAATTGGTATTAAACTGGTAATATTTGTCTCAAAACCTTATCAGTTTATTACTAGTTTTTGGTCAGTATTATCACATACTGATAATAAATAGTTATCGGGTTTGCTTAATAATTAACAGTTTGTGATCAGTAAATTATCGTAAAAGTACTACTTTTTAGACAAACTAATTGGCTTTAAAATTAACAGTTTGTGATGAATTGATGGGTTTGTTACCAGTTTGTAGCCATCTAAAAGTGATCTAGCAACACACTGTTCGTTATATCACTGATTAAAAATCGAATCTCATCTGCATGCGGGGTGGCGGAGACCAAATGACCACATTTAAAATGAACGACTTATCCTTTAATTTTCAAGATATCGGGATGAAAAAAATCACAATTTGTAGCTATTAAATAATATCCGACAAAATGCCGTCCTTCCACTGTGATGCATTCTTGCAGACAATCGTTAAAGTTCCTCATCACATCTTCCAACATTTCAACCGGATTCGCTGCGATTTCATGTAGTATGGCTTGTTTTAAATCTGTGGTGCGTGGTTTGTCAACGGACAATTTGGACTTTAGAATTCGCAGGGAAAATCGCAGGGAGTGAGTTCGTTGCTTGGGGTCGGTGTCTCGTTGAACGTCGCGGGCTTTCCCAACGGACACTCGGACACGATCCACATTCTCGGGTGTCACCACAGCTGGAACACGTGTAAGGGGGTCTTTGGGACAACAGTTCCATGTTGACAAAAATGTTCAACCCACTTAGAAATCGAACGGTTGTTCGGGAGAGTTGCACGCGGAGCAAGGTTGAAATGTGTCAGTGTGGTCGCAAAACAGTCATTATTACGAAAAATGCCTCCACGGCAAGCGAATGATGTTGAGCGCGAACAACGAGTCATGGTAACTAGACTTCCCACCTTGAGCTACAGAATGAGGGGTTGAACGACTTCTCCCCACCTACCCACCCCAAACCACGCTTTTTACAAATGTGGTAATTTGTTCTCCACCACCGTGTTCGTTTTCTGCCCATGAAAATTTTCTCTGAAACTTGCAGGTATAAGTGCTCGAGGTTTGTCTTTAAGACGCGTCAGCCTGTTCAGAGTCAATTATTTTTTGAATTCTTTATTCGTTCGAAGTTGAAGTTACGTTCCTAAGTTTTTCAACGATTAATTGATAATGATGGATAATTTATGCTGCCAAACATAAAAGTTATGCTTCAGTATTAAGAAATGTAAGAAGGGAAGAGGATTTGGGGTACGATTCTTAAAAATCGTCATACTCCCGCGTGCTGTTGTACCGCCATCTGTTTGCGTTCATGTGAATTTTTATATAAGTTTTTTCGCAGTTTTCCCCACCGTCCGAGAGCAGTCTTTTCGAATTTTATTGCTAGCGGACACATAAGCTCTAAGTTCTCTGATTGCAGCTCACAAAATATGAACTCTGTTTTTGAGATGCTCGCCATGGGTTCTCGATAGCGCATGAACAGCCATCGAGAGTAACTCGCAATAGTTAATCTCACGCGGAAACGAACCTTTACGTTTCGAGAAATTTTTATGGGCAATAACAGTGAAAAATGGTTATTAATCGGTTCGAGTTGGGTGTAAATCCAAAAAAATCAATTTGAGATTTAAAAAGCAAGGTTTTTAGTCAAAATTTATCCGTTTATTGAAAATTAAACTAATTATCAATTTCTCATTCTGCAAGACTAAATATTTAGTGGAAAATTATGAATGCAAAGTGGTGTCACGACCGATACTTTTGGACATTTATGTACAAGGTGTGTACATTAAGTAATGAGACTGGCAACAATGGGGATAGGTGACTTGGAGAGGCGGTAGATGAAAATATAATACGTCTTCAGTACGAGTTTGAATTTGCTAGTCATTTGGTTGTCCCTAGCGATTTTTTCCATGAAACAGTTTTCCCTACTGCGTTCTAAAAATGAGTGACATCAATTTCGAGTAATGGTCTTGTCATAAACTCCTTGTGGACGATTCCCTGGATATCAAAAAAGCAAATCAGCATGGATAATTTATTGCTCATTCTTGCTTTTTGGGTCTTGGAGAGGGTGAAGCGTGACACTCCATGCTCTGGAGCTTGGTTTCCGGATCGCACTCAAAAACCCGAGATTCGTCACCGGTAATGACATGTTCCAGAAAATTGTGATCATTTTCAATCGATTCCAAAAACTCGAGGCACCTTTCACTCCTGATGTCCTTTTGGTCCTGCGAAAGATTTTTTGGAACCAATTTTGCGCAGATTTTTCTCATCCCCAATTCATTGGTCAAAATCTGATGAACAGTGGTGCGAGTCAAATTCAATTTTCCCCCGATGATTCTAACCGTTAACTGATGATCCAAACGCGCAAGATCCCGGACTCTGTCGACATTTTCATCAGTTCTTGAAGATGAAGGCCTTCCACTGCATGGTTGATCTTCAATCGACTCTTTTTTCTGAAAATGCCTTAAACCACCGAAAAACCTGGATGTCAGTTGCACCGTGCCCGAGTCTGTCGCAAAACCTGATGGCACACCGTTGCTCGAAATTGATGTCACTCATTTTTAGAATGCACTAGGAAAAACTGAAAAAATCGCTATTGACAACCAAATGAGTAACAGCCTCGTACTGAAGGCGTACCATATGTTCATCTACCACCCCTCCAAGTCATGCATCCCCATTTTTGACACATTGGACGCTATGTTGCCTGTCTCATTACTTAATTTACACACCTCGTATGCATCATATTATTTTATTAACTTATTTTTTGAAAATTTTATCAGATATTTATAGATTTTTCTTGCATTTTCCACTTCGGAAACCACAAATTGGATTTTGGAAAAATTGGTTCTTACTCCATACAACTGATTGTATTTTTTCACAAAATACTTTAAAAAAATAATTAAGGTTAATTAAGTTCAGTTTTGTGCCATTTTTATACATTGTGTCAGTCTGATGCATTTATTTTAGTTTTTCATCATAGATTTTGGGCGAACCAAGTTTTGGTCCACGAATCTCGAACCTCGAAACTCGTCTCTCTCATGTACGATCTGACAGCTGAAATTATTTTAAAAAACTCTACATTTATATTAATTCTCTATCCAAAATAATTTCAGAGGTTATAAGAAATATCTTGAATTCTGTCTGTATTTTTTTGATAATCACAAATTGCTGCGCTGACATTTTGTAGTTAAACAATGTTTATTTGTTCGATAAGTTTAAGGGCAATCTTAAGATTTGTTATGACAAGTTGTTTGAGGAAAGATTTTAGGTATTTATTTAAAAATAGTCATGAAATTAACACGTGAAAGTATGTAAAATTTATGAAATTTGGTTAATATTCTGATCATGTGAAGGCAGGTGGCGCTGCAATTCGCCCACAAATATGTGAGTTTGGGTGATCTTGAATTTACATGTTTTTGACATCCATGTGATGATGATTCTCTGGACAAAATGTCTGCCCAAATTTATGCTGATATTTAATTACACATTTTGATTTTGTAAATTTTGGATGGATCCGAAATGTTAAATTTCTTAAAATTTTAACATGAGAGTACAGGATACTTCCAGTGTTGGATTCTCCCTCATATGAGGTCCTAAGTCAGCAATGTTAAAAATTTCTGCAAATCCCAATTTCATAAATTGAAAATATTTGAAAAGTATTCGGCTATACCAGCTTTTCTTCAGAAACTTGATTTTTTGTATTTTTTTAAATGCCCTTATTATTTTATAATGCGAAATTCATTTTTATTTATATTTTGTTAAGTAGGAAAATTTAAAATGTTTACGAAATTATAAGTTGTCATATACCAAAATGTAAATAGCAAGGAAGATTTTTAGTCAAATGTTAGAAAAGGACCTCTTTAAAAATGTTTAACAAAGTTTTGGCATGTTTGAAATGTACGTGTCCTAAAGTACATAAGAAAAACATGTTGCCGGAGCCACGTACTTTTCAAACACAGTTTTGTAATTTAGTTCGAGTAGTCGAAGTGTGAATAAGTTTTTTTTGCCATTGAAATATTGAGTTATTTGTTTGCTAAAGATGGAAATGTGTTTGTGCCTTTGATAACAGGTGGCGCCTCTGAAATTGGTGACCATCATTTCCATAAACAGTGTCGTGAAAATTTATTATTTTGCAATTAAACTATTTTGAAGACAGATTGTTTGCGAATCGCTATGTATTTTGTGAAGAAATCGGCGATTCTTAAATACAGGTATGTAATTGTGATAAAAAATGAATTTGCGATTAATTTTTTATAAAAATCCCTATTTCTTTGCAGAGATTTCCGGTTTCAACGCTCACCTGATGAAAATGTTTTAAACCGTCAGTTACAACATTGCAACAACCCCAGAATACGGTGAATACAATTCAATTCTCTTTTTTAACCGATTTAAATGTATCCATAACTTAGCAAGAAGTACCCTTTAACCACTAATTCTCCCTATGTTGGAATATTGCGCTCCTATTTGGAACCCTCACAGGATGGTTGATATTCAGGATATAGAGATAATCCAGCGTAGGGCAGCCAGATTTGTTAAGGGCAGTTATACCAACATTCCACGAGTGTGACAGAAATGCTCCACTCTCTAAATTGGTACATGTTGAGGTCCAGATGCGAAAAGTTATTTATGGGTTATTCAAACTGTTGGAGATCACCACTGTTGTAAACACATCGACGACGAAACAAGTTTCTTCAACAACTAAGTTTAGCAAAATATATATAAGTGAACACTATATGAAGAGTGGGCGCGTTCAATCGGTAACCACTTCCCTGAACGCTCTGGGAAGTCTCTGATGTGTGTCTTTCCTGGGATCTGTTTTTCTCCCCACAAAAAAGTGGAATACAAAATGGCTTCACAAAATGTGTATGGGCCAAGCAGACAAATTATCAATCAGCTAGGCAGGAAACTGCGTTTTAGTATTTCTCAAGGTGCGTTTACACCGCACCAAAAGCAAAAGCAGAGTTTTCGAAAACATGTTGGAAAAGCATGTTTTTCAAAACTT